>APFE030041287.1:3253-16242 GCA_000404065.3 Pinus taeda
TACCTTTGTCTGTATCATCAGTTTTACCTTTCTATTGGTTTCTTCTCTGCTTAATTTTGTCCCATGGTAGCTTGCATGTAGAGGCATCATGTGATCCATTTCTTTTGCAGCGAATACAATGTAAATCTTCCTTTTCTCCTTGAGAATGTCTACCCCCCTGCCTCTGAAATATCTTCCTCTTCCTCCTCGTCCACCTCTTTCTCTTGTAGAATCTTGAGCAGGATACTTTTCTTTATGAGCAAGGCACACAGTCTCTTCAGAAGATTTAGGGGTTGTCTTCTTTCCAAAGGCTTTTTCTCTTTCAGCAAACTTTTTCACAAGAGAGTCAAAGGTTATATCTTTGAGATTTCCATTTGCTTGCAAAGGCTCAATATAATTGGAGTATGTAGGATAAAGTGCCTTGAGGAAAGCAATAAGAGAGATATCCATCTCAACTTTAGTGGATTTGATATCATGCATTATGGACTTTATTTCAGATGCAAGAGCAAGAGGATCATTATTTTGCAGTTCAAGAGTGAAGAGTTTAATCATGAGTTGGACGACTTCAAGTGCAGAATGTGATTCATAGAGTTCTTTCAGCTTTTTTAAGGCTTCAAAGGCAGTTGAATATGATGAAATGTGGCAACTCGCCTCCTTATTTACAGATGCTGGGATTAATGCATACGCTTTGCTGTTCTTGTTTTCCCAAATGGCGAGCTCTTTGTCTGAGGTAGGCTTTTCTGGGTCACTGTCTCCTTCTTCGACACACACTCCTTTCCACAAGTCATTGAAGATGAGGGTGTGTTGTATCATCCGGGACCAATCAGGATAGTTCTCCTTGCCAGTGAGAACTATTCCTACCATAGAGATGATTGAATGCATTCTGTAAAAAATTACTTCTACTGATAGAAAAAGTACTTCTGCTGATAGAAAAAGTACTTCTGCTGATAGAAAAAATACTTTATGCACTATGTTTCTTCAAATCCCTCCAATGTTTGATAAAAACATCAACATTTCATTGAAATATTATGTACATATCACTTCAATGTTTTAAAATGTAATATATTTATATTACATATCATTTTAATTCTTTAAATTTACGACGCAACAGGGTAACATTACCATTCAAATGATTTGAATGAAAAACAAACTGTGCATTGATACTATTCACCTCCACAAAACCTGTGACTATGCTGCTGTTGTGAATGAGGTCTCGATTCATAGTCGTTCACAAAAATAAGACTCAGAGAGGAAGAAGAAGACTCCTCCCCCATACCCATCACAATCCAACAATATCTCTCATTATTCGCAGCAGGCAATGATGCTAGAAGCTCAGATGGGTAATGGTACCAATGACCGACATAAGCCAGCTCTAGAATTCATCGATAATGTCACCACAAATGCAGATCAGGTGCAAACTCGCGTTCTCTCCTCAATCTTGACGAGAAATGGCCTGAGGGGCAGAACTAATAGAGCAAGAAGTGTTTGTGAGTAAAATAAAACCGCAGAGTGCTGTATCAGATCATAGACAAACGAGCAAATGAGCAAAACCGCAGAGTTCAATACCATATATATATGCTGGACCATTTCAACCGCACATACAGCGTTTCAAATATCATTTGAACAGCGCACAACTCAATACCATACAACGTTTCAGCGTTAATACACATTCAATGTTGATACCATAAAGCGTTAATACTCGTTCAATTTGAATCGCTTGGAGAACTGGAGTTTGACTGCAGATGGAGAGCGTCCTTCATATTCCTTTCAATGAAAAAAAAATTGAAAAATGAATACCTCTCTGCAAGAAGGCCGAAAATTGAATAACTCTGCAAGAAGTATCCGCCGAATTCGATGCTCCGCTTCCACGGTGGCCTATGGTTTTCAAAAAAAAAAAAAACGGTAAGGCAGACCGGTATCACAACAAAAAACCGGAGAAGTGAGGATAGAGGTGTTGAGGAAAACGCTCAGTGGACAGAACGACAGAGGCGTTGAGGACATCGCTCAGTGGACAGAACGACAGAGGCGTTTGAGGACAGAGCTCAGGTTAGAATGACAAAGGACAATACTCAGTGGACAGTGCTCAGACCAGCTTATAGCCCACAGTAGCAGAAATGAAGGGAGTTACAACTATTTTGAGAACTGGCTCTGATACCATGTCAGGCCAGGAGTAACTCCAGTTTGGCAGAAAACTATTCATGTATTATTCCATAGGTAACCCATTATTATATACAATAGGGAGTGATTGTTCAGTTCATCTCCTGATGACTGTTCACCTTCCCAATTTATTTTATTTACATAAAATTCCCAATCATGAAGATTAGGTGTCAACATTACTCACCCCCACATTTGAAGGTCACGTTAATCGATGGTGTCATACACTACCTGCTGCTTCTATCCATTCATTCAACCAACTTGTGAAAGATATTCATAACTCATTTGACATATATGATTACCGAAATGTTCTTATAATAATTAATCAACTAAGAATGAAGCCTAGTGAATCAGTTGAGGATTTTTTTGATCGATTCCTTCACCTTTGTTATGAATTTCCGGGAGAAGACACAGATTGGGATTTCTTTAAACGAAAGTTTAAATAGTTGGGTCACATCTCTTTGCACGATGAATCTGAACCCCTTGATGTTTCTACGTCCCCAACTTTTGTAAATCGTGAAGCACCTCTTATTTTAGAGGAAGAACTTACTACCCATTTTTTCCTTGTCCTCCTCCTTTTCCAGTTCCGATGTGGGTGCCTCCTTGCGGTGATAATAAAGTTGGGAAATTCGCAAATAAAATTCCTAATACATCTCTTCATCCTCCTTTCATTTTTCCTGATTCAGATCTAATGAAAGAAACCCCGAACTAGCTTACACATCCTAGGGTGAGGGCTAATACTCTCATTCCTCAAGGTGATATTAGCACTCTAAATAACAATATTGAATATGGTTCCATTGAAAGTGTTACTTATTCAAGGGACATCTATCATCCTCTATCATCTACATGTTATGACTCTATGTATCATGATCTGCTTGATCAATCTGCTCCACCAACTAGCTCTTCATTCTCTCTTGAGTTTAGTGTTAATGGTTCAAATTGCGACGAGATACAAGGTAGTCACATTACAATAGTAGACAAGGAGGAAAGTAAAGAGACTCTTGATCTCTATTCCCTTTCTCAAAGTTCCACATATCAAGATTATGCACTTCCATTCTTGGATGATTTTCAATATGCTAATATCGGTAGTGAATAAGATGCAATCAACTCTTTCAATCAATCTATAGCCTTGGGAAAAAATCATTCTGATGATGATGACTTTGTTGATGTATGTGATCATGATTTTCCAGGTGCATCAACTGATCTTTTGGTTTCTCATGAGTATTTTACTTTAGATCCAATATTTGATTCGGTCAAAGAATATGTGCTTATCAAAACTTCCTCTTCATCTCACTATCCCTTGTGCTTCACCATCTACGACGCATCTACTTGTGACATGAATACTGCATGCTCTTTAAGTTCTTCATCCAATGAATTATATTCTCAATTGAAACAAGGAAGTGAGATTATCCATGATGCAAATGAAAACAATTGAATGATTGAGTACTCTTTCCATCCCTCATCATCTCTTCTCTTGCATGAAGAAAAATATTCAAATAAACTTGCTCATGAAATTTCCCCAATTCATTCATCTTCGAATTTGCGATCAAAAGAATCTTTTACTTGAGTAATCTGGTTGTTGAAGTTGAAAAATCAGGTGAAATCAGTGAAAGAGATGGATGCCACCTGGTGAGAAGTGGCATTATTGAAGCCAGTGGTAGCAGCTATCCTCAAACCATGCATGATCTAGTTCAATATTCAAAATACGATTTACAATCCTAGAAAGTTCCATGACCTGCCAGGGAGTCGAAGCACTTCAAATTTTGTTGATGCTTATGTTAAGATCTTGCAACTTTGGTAAGCCCTTCGAAACTAAGTCAGATTTGGTTTTTCCCACACAATCCTTCTCTTTGCATGGTTTCACTCGATGATTTTTTTTTTTGTTGAAAAATGTTCGGTATTTTGGGTATGATATTTCAAATTTTCAAGCTTTTACTTCTGACCGGATTCAAGAATCTAGTTCAGTTCATTCATATTCATGCAAATATCTCGCATCAAACTCAAGTTTGGAATGTGTATCTATCATAGAGTCATGGAATTGTGAAGTTGATCATTCCAAGGAATATCTTTGGCCGAAAGAATCATGCTTATCAAATTCATTTTGTACTTAATTTCACACAAGAACAATATAGGATAAGTTTGAATCTGAACTAGAATGTATTACAACCCAAAGTTTTTGAACTTTGGTTGAAAATTTAATTTAGAGAACCCAACGACATATAAAACCCATAACATTTTTGGCATCGTTTCTGATGAGTTGCAAATGGTCTAAGTAATATTTCTTTAAGGATTTATTTGTGATAAGGGTTCTGCATGGAAATCAGAGGGCGAAGAGTTTACGATAAGACATGAGTGAAGAGCCACACATCCACTATGGTGGGGTTGCTCCAAAGTCTAGTTGTCTTAAGTAAATCTTTGTAGTTTTTTTATTTTTCTTATGCGCAAAAGTAAAGATATGCCTAGAGATAGTAAGGGTAGATTTACTTAGACTACAAAATTGTTTTCAAAATTATTTGGTCCCACAAAACACCCACAACTAATGCCGCTAATCATTATGCAGGTATCAGAGAGGATGGAGAAATCTCTACCACAAAGATGGCCTCAGTAAAATAAGTATCACATCAAGGGGAGGCAACATAGCCTGAAAGTACACCACAACAAGAACAAATCATCTTAGGGGCTGCTGTGAGCACATACTTGGTGGTAGTTTCACAAGTAGAATCATCAGTAAGAGGACCTCGAAGGAATTTGGGACCTGGATATATAGGGACCAATCCAATTGAATCTTTTTCTAGCTAGAATACTCTGCTTGGAATTACTTCTAAACCTGTAATAAAGATGGCTAACAAAGGAAGTGGCGAGGAGAACAAAAACGATGACCGAAACAATGACATAAATAATGACAGGGCCAATGCTGGGGATAATGACATAATCCACACTTTACCTAACGGGAATAATGGCCAGAGAGATGGGCCAAGAGGGGGACCTAAGGAAAATGAAGAAGATTCATAGACCACCTTCGGATTTCCAATACTAGATATCACCATAAATATTACTATGAAGCATATACCTTTGGCATATTTTCCACTTTTCCATGGTACATCCTCTAAAGACCCTGAATCTTTCTTGCTCGAATTTGATATTCTTTGCAGAAGTTATAATTACTATGATAATGCACATAAACTTAAGTTATTTGCTGCTATCTTGAAATATTCATCCCTGAGATGGTTTATTAGTCTGGGAGAACACACCATTTACTTTGGGATGATATGAAGTCTGTTTTTCTTAAAAATTATGAGGATTACTGTAAAAGCAGAGATGTTAATGATATTTTTAGGATGAAACAGATGGAGGATGAGAGTTTGGAGGAATACCTTGAAATATTCCTTATAACTATCACAACTAATGAGTGGGTAATTTGGATGAGAGAACCATTGGGTCTGTCTTTTTGAAAGGGTTAAGGGAAGAATGCATTGAAACACTAAACCTCCTAAGTTCTGGTGATATTTATAAGAAGACCTTTGCTGAAATCGCTTAACTATGCAAAACCTATTCTAGAATTCAAGCTAAGGTAGGCAAAATGATCTGCGACAACTCAAGGGATTATGTGTCTAGGAATTCGAAACCAATGCAAGGTAGTGCCACTAGAGTTGAGACGGGGAACCTCCTGGAAAACTTTAAAACATTTATCCTAAACACCATTAGTGACCAACTAGATACTCTAACAATTAAAAAGAAACAACAAGAAGAAAAGGATGCCTTGGCATTTTTCTGTCCTAAATGCAAACATAAGCATGCTGAAAGAGAATGACCCATTAATGTGGTAGAGGTGTGTAGGATCTATACACATGAGAATTCCACTGATCAGTGCGTATCCCTTCCTGGATTACAAGATATTTACAAGGGGGGGGGGGACTAGTGAGTTTCCTCAGTCAACTAGGAAACCATCATGGAGGGGGCCAAACAATAATATTTATCAAGGCCCTATTATGCAAGGTTTTTCTCAAAATCAGCTATGGAATCCTCAACCACTTTATCCTTCATGGCTTACACAACCACCTCAAAATTCACCATGGAACCAAGGGTGGAGAGGAAATCCATATGGGAACACTTTTAAGCCTCAAAACCAAGCGCTTCCATATCCTCAGTATCAATGTCCACCCTACATGCCTTATGCATCGAAAGTAAGAAGGATATAATCCATCTTACTTTCAACAACCTTCATTACCGTTACCACCTCCAGTACAACAACCTTTGCCCTTACCTCAAAGCACTAATTCATCCTCACAAAAGCACACCAATATTTTAACCCTCCTCACCCAACACAACTGTCTGCAGAACCAATCACCAATCCCAGTAATAAACCTCCTCAATCTGTACAGAACATTGAGTTGCAATCTTTTCCCACCTATGCTATCACTACTTTTCCCTTAAATGAAATTCAATTAAGGTGTGGGAAAACGTTTAATAAAAATAAATCAGTTGTAATCGTTCAAGTGGAGGATCCTCATATAGAACTTGAGGATAAAACCTATAAAAAAATAGAAACTGAGAAAAACAATGAAATAAAAGAACCACAAGAGCTCTTAGAACCCAGGGAGCCTCCTTATCCGGAGAGATTGCTCGTGAAGAAAACTGAAACTCCCATGGAATATGAATTGAGGAATGTATGCATACAAATTCCTGTTCTGTAAGATATTAGAGACATTCCTATTTATACCAAGATTATTAGGGATCTTTGCATCAAAAATCCATGAAGAAAGAAAATTAAAAATCAGAATATTAAAGTAATCAGTCAGATGTCAGAAATGATATCTGGATTACCACCAAAATATAATGATCCAGGGAATTGTGTGGTAACAATAGAAATCAATAGAATTTTTTTCCCCAATACCCTAATGGACTTGGGGGGGAATCATCAATGCAATGAATGTTGACACGATGACATTATTAAAACTAAAATAAGTAAGGCCTACACCCATTATGTTAGAGTTAGTAGATAAGTCCATTGGTAAACCAGTGGAGGTCCTAGAAGACATAGTGGTAATAAAAGCATCTTGGGAATACCCAATTGATTTCCTACTAATTTCTCCAAAGACTACTAAACCCAGACATCCAATAGTTTTAGGGTGGCCTTGGCTGGCCACTGTTGATGCTGTTATTGGGTGTAGATATGGGGAAATGGCTATTTCTAATGGGTCACAAATTCAAACATTAAATAATTTTCCACCTACCCAACTAGCTGTTGAAGTACCTATTTGGTTGGAAAATCCCTATAGGGAAGAAGAATGTATGTTTCCCTTACTAACTTTAGAACAATCAAGGGGGCTTCAAGAACAATTTGAAGAACATGTTACACAACAATTCTTATTTGATATCAATTGCATAGATTATCTCGTTTGTTTTAGTGGCTACCGTCATGTATTCAACAATGAATTTTAGGAAAATTGTCACCCTGCTATGTTTGCATCATTTAATATGGCAACCTTGGAAGAAAAAAATGAAGCAAGTGCTCAACTTGTTGAAATCAGCGCTGGAAAAACATTGTACATTGGTACAAAATTAAGTACATAACATAAACAGCAGGTAATATACATGATTCAAAAATAGTCTGGAGCATTTTCTTCTGGTTATTTAGATATGAAAGGGATCCATCCTGATACCTGTACACACCAAATTTACACAAATGAAGAAATTAGGCCTGTTAGGCAGCCACAAAGACGAATGAATCCAACTCTCAAAGAAATTGTCAAAGATGAATTGCAAAAATTCATCTTTAAATGGATATCTCCCTTGGTCGTAGTTCCCAAGAAAAGTGGGAAATGGCGAATTTGTGTTGACTATAGAGAGCTGAACAAAGCTTCCTTGTGGGATTACTTTCCTTTTCCTTTTGTTGATCAAGTGCTTGATTCATTGTCAAGGAAAAAGTACTTCTTTTTCTTGGATGGGTACAACAACTACAATAATATTCAAATAGCCCCATGGGGTACCTATGCTTACATGGTTCTTTCTTTTTGACTGTGAATACTCCAACTACCATTCAGAGAGTTGTCTTAGCTATTTTTTCTTATCTTATACATGACTGTGTGGAATTCTATATGGATGAATTCATAGTGTATGGCAATGAATTTTAGTTGGTTTTGTAGAACTTGGAAAAAGTGGTGATTCATTGCCAAGAAGCTCATTTTTCCCTTAGTAATATCAAATTTAAAATGATGCAAACAAGGGGAATTGTTTTGGGTCACCATGTGTCACAAGAAGGGATAAAAGTTGACTTCGTGAAAATTGAGGTAATATGAAATATTTCAGTCCCAACATTGCAAAAGGAGGTAAGAATAGTTTTTGGACTTGCAGGGTATTATAGGAGATTTATTGAAAATTTCACTAAAATTGTAGCACCAATTTTTAAACTGCTTACTATAGATGATGATTTTCTATGGGATACTAACTGTCAAAATTATTTTCAGGAACTAAAGGACAAATTGTCTACTGCTTCGGTGTTGAGAGGGCCTAATTGGTCTCTCCCTTTTCACATTTGTACTGATGCATCAGATACAACCCTTGGAGTTGTGCTAGGACTGTTAAATCTCCAAGGAACTCTCCTAGGTTGTAGATCGGAGATGCCTGGTAACATATAATATTCAATATTGTTCTCTGAACTATTGGAATAAATGATGGTTTGGATCAAGCCAGGTAACCATTTCAACTATGTTTTTACTCAAGACATGCATGAACACCCTCAACTCATAAGGCTTTAGACCACTAATGCTCAATAGTTTGTAGATTCAATGAATGGATGGAGAATACTGACCATACCGGCAAAAGCATACATAAATATAAATGAATGGCTAGCTACATGCATCAAAAGATAACACTGACTGTACAGGAAGATGCATATATGACCACATATGAATGGCTAGCTACAGGCAATGAAGAAGCTTGCAAATCTAATTCATCAAAGCAGAGATAAGATGACAATTATCTGGCCTTAGACACAAAAGAAAACATGAACAAACTGTTCCAGTGCCAACTTAGAACATAAGAGAAAATGGAATATTGAACATATAACAACAAAATAAGCTTGTATTACTAATGAATGAAGATGAGAAGCTTGAGTAGCAAAGTCTCATTAGTCTCCAGAAGTTGAGCCTGTATTACATCTTTTAGATATTTATAGCCTATTTACAATGCTCTTGAGCTCTAAGAGGCTTGGAGTCTTAATTTGTCTGATCTCTCTTGTTAACTGATTGATTCCCTCAATAGGCAAACATGGGCTCGAAGTTTTCTGCTTCTGATAGAAGAGTAACCGCTTTCAGATATTTTGGGTGTTGTTTGGGAGCTCTCTCATGCCAGAGATGCCACATGACGCTTGTTTTGATGAGCTGCACTGTGGCCTTTTATATATATATTTTTTTGTTTTGGACAGCTGCACTGTCTGCTCCATGATCTATGTTGTCTTTGGCTGAGCTATGTTGATGCCCATGATGTTTTTGTTTCGGGCGAGCTGCGTGCTATGTTGTGCTGTGCTGCTTCTCAATCTCTTTGTCGGTTTGGGGAGGAGCTATGTGTGCTATAGCCCTTTCAATGGTTTAACAATGCATGCTTTCTGTTAAAACAGAACAACGCTGCCCTATTGTGGACCTTTGTTGAAAATAATGAATATTTCAGTTTTAAACAAAAAACACAGCAACACTAAGAAATTGCACCCGTTTGTGTCCTCTTCAGACTTCAGAAGTCCTCAAAAATGGGATATATATCTATCGAGTCTGCCCTTATCACCATCGCAATTTGCAAAAAAGCCCGCTCTTGTGTATTTTCCTTGTATTATGAAAAACACGAAAAACACTGAAAAATGCATGAAAATGGGCTTTGGTGGACTTGAAGATATATATATTTCTATTTCAATACCCATCGGGTTCATCCTTATCGCCATCGCAAGTCACATTTGGCCCGTTCCCTTTGTATTTCATTAAACACGAAAATACACAAAATTCATTGAAAAATGGCTTTTGCGGACTTCAAATTTTATGTATTTCACTTCCCAGACCCTTTCGGGTCCGAGACTCATCACAATCAACACTGGCCAAGGTTCCTTTGTATTTTGTTTAAACAACGAAAATACACGAAATACATTAAAAATGGCCAATCCGCGGACTTGAAATAATATGTGATTTTATTTCAAAAACCCATCGGGTCCGGGTCTTATCGCATCACGCACATATACATGTAAAGGCTGTGCCCCTTGGTTTTCCCGATTGTGATCCGCTGATATGATGTGGGCCGTCGATCTACATGTGCAATCGACAGTCCACGTTGAATCACTGATCACGATCGCTCATTGCATACTGTCTGCGCCGATAACCACTGGCTCGCCTCCACCAATTGCAACTCGCCGATCCGATCATCGGCGATTGCTGATCGGTGGTGTCTTGTGCCGATGGCCACTACCCGCCTGTGCCAATGCAATCCACCGATGCAATCCGTCGCTTAGATTTGGGCCGTTGATCGACCAGATCTAACGGATGTTGTGCCTTCTAAGTTCTACACCTGCGATAATGGTTTTTTGACTATTTTAATCCATTTTTTTGCCTCCCGATAGTGCATTTCTGCCCTTCCAAGGGCTCTCTTCCCTTGCTTGTTTCGATCTTTGGATGATCTTAAGCACTTTTGAAGACTTAGGGAGTGCTTTGGAGCATATTTGGATCCCTTGGGATGATTTTTAAGCAAATTTGGAGACTTTAAGAGCATATATGGTTCCAATTTTGGGCCTTTTATCAGCAAGGCTAACATTGGCTCCTTCTGGGGATGAAATCCTCCCTGTGAGGTTTCAAGGATCACAGATCAATGCCTTTCCTGTAAAACAAGATAAAAATTCCTCCTAGTGTTTCATTGGGCATGGAGTCTATTTAGCATGAAATAAAAACTTGAAAACAACATATTTACAATATCAAGGCTTGAAAGCCTTAATTGAAATAAGGTTCGAATAACAACCCATTGACTGGGGCATCAAAAACATTTCCTCCTTCCTTTAATGCATCCCTTTTGAGAAAACAGTGACCAAACTGAAAATTGACCCTTTTTATCTTTCTATCAAAGGTTTCTTTCTCTTGGTCAATGTGTATATCATCAAATTCATCAAAGACTTGCAAAAGCCTATTAATTTGATCATCTACTTCAAAAACTTTCCAGCATTTGACATTATCAGGCAGAGATGGTCTATATTTTACCTCCTCTCTGTATGCTTTCAGCCTTGGATGTTTTGCTTGGAAGGTTTTGTACACCTGCTGAATGATAAGGTTTGCTTCATACTCTGTTGTGTCATTTGTGACCTGAAAAGTTAATATAAAATATGAATCAATGCATTCTTGTATGGAGAACACAAGGACTTCACCTATTCTTGCAGCTTCCTTAGAGCAATCCCCATCAAAGAACATGTCCAAAATATGTGGGCCTTCTTCCTCTGTGATCTGGAAAACTGGTTTTTTAAGTTGCATAGAGGCCAACTGATAAGGCTTGGTAATGTCAAGATTGAGATTATCCATGACAACCTTGGGCATTGGATTATGGCTAGCTCTAATTTCTAGAAGGAAATTATGAAGGATTTTATCATGCATAGTGAGAGAGACATAGAATGATGGGGAGCTATCTTCACAATTTACAATCATTGGGCTGAGAATAACAGCTGGTTTGTCATCTTGTAGATTTACATAGTCAGTGGAACTTGGATGGAATTAGGCTCAAGAGCCTCAAGGATAAATTTCTTGAAGGACTTATTCTTCACTGGTTCAATCAGAGGCATAGGTATTCTTGGCTTCTGAATTTTTGATTGAAAACTGAAGGAAGAAGGGGAGTTGTCAAGGCCTCTTACCTCTATGGGTGGATCTTTGAGGATGATAGGATCAACTGCTGGTTGCTTCTGCTTATTTTCTTGCTGTTCTGTAGGGACAACAATTTTATGAATAGGAGTTTCCTTGACATTATTCATCATCGACCTCAAATTATATTGGTGCTGATCTTCAGTTTGTAGAACAACTTCACCATCCCATTCTTGGCTGATTTGGTCATTAAACAATGACTTCTCATAGGTAGCTTTGTTTAAAAGGGGGGCACTTCCTTTGTCTTCCATACAGTGGATCTCATCCTCTTCTTCAAACTTCTCTTCTTCCATGACTGCATTCTAAAAATGGGTCTTCACCCTTTGGTCTTCATTGGCATCTTTGTTTCTTTGCAAGATCTGCAACTGGTCATTTGCCCTTCTATAAGGATTTGGATTTGGATGAGCAAAGGTATTAGGAACCCTTCCTTTCCCAGAATGCTGCTCAACCTTTAATTTGGAAACTTCAGAGGCTAATGACTCTATCATCTTGGCCATTTTATCAATCTTGGGATCTGAAGATGATGAAGGCTCGCCCCTTTGTCTCTTTCTATCAGCATTACCTTTGATCTTTTCCGCAGCCATGATGTTTGATTCCACTTCTAGGACTGCATCTTGCATATCAGCCAAAGAAGCACATCACCTCTCCCTCAATAGTAAATAGAAGTCAGAATCAAAGGCACTGGCATAGATGAGTCTGGTAGAGGTAGTGGTGGGTTTCACTTCAGCTGGTATCTTGTTGCACATGCGGTTAAATCTCTTATTAAAATCACACAAAAACTCACCATTTTCCCTCTTTAAGTTCCCAAACTCAGTGTGGTAGTAGAGGAGATCCTTCTTATCCCCCCCAATGCTTTAGAAATGCATCATCTAAAGCCTCAATATCTACTACAGATCTTGGGGTCAGTTCCCTGAACCATTTTCTAGCCTCTCCATCTAGGCTTTAGACAAAGACTCTCATCTAGACATCATATTCACTAAT
>APFE030041287.1:16429-78924 GCA_000404065.3 Pinus taeda
GTGGGCAGTATTAGAGGTCCATACCTAGCAGCTATGATTTTTTCCATTTTGGTGGGTGCTTGTGGACCTGCCATAGCTGTGGTGGCTAAAACAGTACTGGCAGTCTGAATGATAGAAGGCCGAGGAGTGATTGATAAGACTAATGGAGTATGATGGATAGGAGGTGAGGTTTCCTTTGGGCATACAACAAAAGGAAAACCTAAAGAATAAGGAGCTTTATGAATCTCTAAGAGTTTTTCTTCACTGCTAGTATTAGAAGCTATACTCTCAACATGTGTTTGTTCTATTACATGCCTTTCTTGAAGAGATCTAGGAGATTGATTAGGTTTACCCGAACCTGATGCTCCTTTCTGCAATACCTTTCTTTCTCTGATGATCTTTTTAGGGTCAGGTACTGGGTCAGCTTGTGACTTCTAAGGATTTCTCCGAGTATGCCTCACAAATTGAGCTAGAACTATGAAGTGGAGTCGCCAAGAGGTTTAGCCTCCAGTAGAGTCAATAGATAGATGATTACAACCAAAAAAGTGCCCAGACTTCATCTATCATCAAAGCCGGAGCTACGTCATTTCCCAAGGAAGCTGAGCTTTAGTTTCCTCTCCTCAGTAGCGGCGCCAATTATGTTAACTCTCCAAGAAACTCTCCTAGGTTGTAGATTGGAGATGCTTGGTAACATATAATCTTCAATATTGTTCTCTGAAATATTGGAACAAATGACGGTTTGGATCAAGCCAGGTAACCATTTCAACTATGTTTTTGCTCAAGACATGCATGAACACCCTCAGCTCACAAGGCTTTAGACCAATAATGCTCAATAGTTTGTAGATTCAGTGAATGGATGGAGAATATTGATCATATCAAAAGATGCATACATAAACATAAATGAATGGCTAGCTACAAGTAGCAAAAGAGAATACTGACTGTACCAGCAGATGCATATATGACCACATATGAATGGCTAGCTACAGGCAGTAAAGAAACTTGCAAATCTAATTCATCAAAGAAGAGATAAGATGAAAGTTATCTGGCCTTAGACACAAAAGAAAACATGAACAAACTGTTCAAGTGCCAACTTAGAATAGAAGAGAAAATGGAATATTGAACATATAACAACAAAAGAAGCTTGTATTACTAATGAATGAAGATGAGAAGCTTGAGTAGCAAAGTCTCATTAGTCTCAAGAAGTTGAACCTGTATTACATCTTACTTGTAGATATTTATAGCCTGTTTACAGTGCTCCTGAGATCTAAGAGGCTCAGAGTCTTAATTTGTCTGATCTGTCTTGTTAACTGATTGATTCCTTCAATAGGCAAGCATGGGCTCGAAGTTTTCTGCTTCTGACAGAAGAGTAACCACTTTTCGATATTATGGGTGCTGTCTGGGAGCTCTCTCATGCCAGAGATGCCCCATGATGCTTGTTGTGATGAGCTGAGTTGTGGCCTTTGATATTTTTGTTTGTTTTGGATAGCTATGCTGTCTGCTCCATGATCTCTGTTGTCTTCGGCTGAGCTGTGCTGTTGATGCCCATGATGTTTTTGTTTCGAGTGAGCTGCCTGTTGTGTTGCATTGTGCTTCTTCTTGGCCTCTTTATCGGTTTGGGGAGGAGTTGTGCATGTTGTGGCCCTTTCAATGACTTAACAATTCATGCTTTCTGTTAAAACAGAACAACGCTACCCTATTGTGGACCTCTATTGAAAATAATGAATATTTCTGTTTTAAATAGAAAACACAGCAACACTGGGAAATTGCACCCCTCTGTGTCCTTTTTGGACTTCAAAAGTCCTAAAAAATGGGATATATATCTACCGGGTCCGCCCTTGTCGCCATCACAAGCCGCAAAAAAGCCTGCTCTTGTGTATTTTCCTTGTATTATGAAATACATGAAAAACATTGAAAAATGCATGAAAATGGGCTTTGGTGGACTTGAAGATATATATATTTCTATTTCAAAACCCATCGGGTCTGTCCTCATCGCCATCGCAAGTCGCATTTGGCCCATTCCCTTTGTATTTCGTTAAACACGAAAATACACGCAATTCATTGAAAAATGGCTTTTGTGGACTTCAAATTTTATGTATTTCACTTCCCAGACCCTTTTGGGTCTGGGACTCATTGCAATCGGTGTTGGCCAAGGTTCCTTTGTATTTTGTTTAAACAATGAAAATACATTAAATACATTAATAATGGCCAATCCGCGGACTTGAAATAATATGTGATTTTATTCTGAAAACCCATCGGGTCTTGGTCTTATCACATTGCGCACATATACATGTAAAGGTTGCACCCCTTGGTTTTCCTGATTGCGATCCGCTGATGCGATGTGGGCCATCGATCTGGGCATGTGATCAATGGTCCACGTTGAATCACCGATTGTGATCACTCATTACATACTGTCTGCGCTGATAACCGCCGACTCGCCTCCGCCGATTGCGACCTGTTGATCTGATCATTGGAGATCGCTGATCGGCGGTGTCTTGCGTTGATGGCCACTGCCTGCCTGTGCCGATCAGATCCACCGATGTGATCTTCTGCTTAGATCTGGGCCGTTGATCAACCAGATCTAACGACTACTATGCCTTCTCAGTTCTAAGCCCGCAATAATGGTTTTTTGACTAGTTTAATGCGTTTTTTGCGTCCTGATAGTGCATTTCTGCCCTTCCAGGAGATCTCTTCCCTTGCTTGTTTCGATCTTTGGATGATATTAAGCGCTTTTGAAGACTTAGGGAGTGATTTGAAGCATATTTGGATCCCTTGGGATGATTTTTAAGCAAATTTGGAGACTTTAAGAGCATATATGGATCTAATTTTGGGCTTTTGGTCAATGAGGCTAACAAGGACAAAGGGAGAATCACATTCCTTATGCTATTTATTTCGTTAGAAAAAATCTCTCACCTTTAGAATTAAATTACACAGTTACTGAAAAAGAATTACTAGTAGTAGTCCATGCTATCAACAAATTTAGGCACTATATTACTAGTTCTAAAATTTTTGTCCATACTGATCACTCTACTATTAGGTTCCTTATGAATAAGGCAATCACTAATGGAAGAATTACAAGATGGTTACTCTTACTTCAGGAATTTAATATCACTATGATTGACAGGCTTGGATGAGATAATTCAGCTGGATACTTTTTGTCTCGACTGAATATTGCACGAGACATAGCTCTAGTACCAGTTTTGGATGACTTTTTAGATGAGAATTTATTTGCTTTTTTAACACATACTCCTTGGTTTTTTGATGTGGCTACTATTTGGTATAAGGCAGGTTACCACAAAATCTATCCACTAGGGATAAACATAATATTATGCAGTGAAGTGCCAAGTATTATTGGATAGAGGGGGACTTGTACCACACAAGGCCTTATTTAATCATGAGAAGATGTGCGCGAGAAGATGAAATGTATGATGTCTTGAGAGCTTGCCACAGTGAACCCTGTGGTGGCCATTTTTCCCAATCTCTTTAATGATGACAAAAGGTTCGTTTCTAGTTGTGATGCTTGCCAAAGAATGGGGAGGTCTATTGCAACTAATGAAATGAATCTTCAAACTCAGATATCAATAGAAACTTTTGAAAAGTGGGCATTGGATTTTTTGGGGCCCATTTCTCCCATGTCTAAGAAGAAGAGATACATATTAGTTTGTACTGATTACGTGACGAAGTGGGTGGAATCTAAGGATTTATATTTTTCCACTGAGAAGCCTATTGCAGATTTCCTATCTGAAGACATCTTCACTCGTTTTGGGGTGCCTAGAGATATTGTCATCGATCAGGGCACACAATTCACTTCCAAACTTGTGAAGGATATTATTGAACAATACCAGATTAAGCACCGAAAATATACTCCATACCACCCTCAAGAAAATGGACAGGTTGAATCTACCAATAAAGTCTTGGAGTCCATCCTCACTAAGAAAATTCAGCTTCACCATGGCGATTGGGCTGACAAATTTCCATAAGCATTATGGGATTATTAGATAACATGGAGGAATGTGACGGGGCATACTCCTTATGAGTTAGTATATGGGAATAAGGTATTACTCCCCATTGAGTTTAAGGTAAAAACATTTCAAACTACTACTCAATTAGGAATGGATCTAAATGAGGCCCAAAAACAAAGAATACTTCAGCTGATTGAACTTGAGTAAATCAGAAAAGATGCCTTCCAACATACCATGTTAGTACAGGATCATAGGGCTCGATGCCATGTTAAGTACATCAAGAAAAAGGTCTTTCAACCAGGATATTGGGCATTTTTGTATGATAGTAAATTAAAACATTTCAAAGGGAAATTTTCAATGAGATGACTGGGACACTATGAAGTGGAGGAGATTTTGATAATGGTTCAGTCAAGATAAAAAGCATTGACCAAGAATTTTTGCAGAACATGATGCAGGATCTAGAAATGGAGTTGGCTCAAAAGGGGGACCCAAATCCTCCCGGTTCTTCAAATTGATTATATGTATATATTGTATAAATAAAAGTGGCCTAACCTTTTGTTTTCCTCCACAACTCACATAGAATAAAGAGGAAATTTGATAAGGGTAAGTTTATTCCTTTATCCGGGCTTGACAGATTACTTATGGAAAACGACAATCTGGAATTTACTATGAACGTTTCAGACTCCCTAAAATTGAATGTTCCGAGCATTGATTGACCCAGGCTCGTTAAATTTAATGGGACATTAGTAGTTAGGGATTTGATATATACATAATTATTCTTTTCTGGGCTCAGAAGAACAAGTACGGAAAAGAAATTCCATAGATTATACTTTGGGTTTTTTAAACTCTCTAAAAATGAATACCCCAAGCATCGACTAACTCAGGCTCATTAAATTTATGAGGAAGTAATAGTTAGGGATCTGCATAGTACAAAATTATTCTTTTCCAGGCTCAACAGAATAAGTACGGAAAAGAAACCCCCCTTGGAGTCTTCTTCTATGCATTTCAGATTCCCAAAAATTGAAATTCCCTAGGCAATGATCATCCCAGGCCTAGTCAAAATCCATGGAATGATGGCACCAGATTATTCTACAACAACCAGAAGTAAAATTTCAGTCACAATTTCTACAGTTGGCCTACATGAAATTTCAAGGAAGCTTTCTGTTCATTTTTTTTTAATTTTTAATTTTTTTCAGTTCAGTCACAATTTTTCACAGTTTCCATGTTCAATGAAAAATTTCAGAGGTTCTGTACTTAATTGAGTACTACCCTTAGACTGAATTGGGTACTAAATGTTTTCTTATAAATATGCATATTAAGTTTAGGAAAGGTATATGGGATCAACTTTAGCCTAACAACATTATAATCAATAGAGATGGTAAATTGTAAGTACTCTAGATTATTTATAATTACATGAACAAGTCTATCATCTTGGATTTGAAAAATGAAGAGGACACTTAGCGAAAGACCATGTTGTCCCTGTCAATAATCAACCTCCTCCCATTGTAATGATTTACATATCCTCCCGATGTTCATCTACCACTAAACCATCCTATTCCACTACCCTTCCCATTCATTTCTACTCGTGTGATACAAGTGTCAAGTACCTATTGATCATTACAAACAACTAATCCACACCATAATTCAGAATCCCATAGTCGTTGTTTCAAATGAATTTAAATCTATGTGGAGCCCCGACAATGAAAATTGTCTATCTCATTGCTAAGTTTCAGTTGATAACTGGCCAATGAACCCCTATATTTTTTGTCTAACCTTCAATATTTCTCCACCTTCAGCATGGGGGCTGATCAACATGAACCCATATTCGCCCAATTTTTGTTGGGTGTGTGTTATATTCTTTCCACGACTAGCCTCATGCAAAGGGCGTCAAGGGGGTGATATGCCCCTCGATTCATTGCGCTAGGTGCAATAGGGGGGTCACAGGGGGGCCGGTTGTCCCCCCTATTGGGGGGTTTGAGGGGGCCAGTAGCCCCCCTCTACGAGGTTTATGGAAGACTCAGGGAATTTTTATTTTTGGACCATATATTAGGTGGGCATACCTACCCATGGTTTTGTGCGAGGTTTTCACACATGGTTTTTGGCATGATGGTTTTCTACCCATGTTATTTTGTAGATCCGGTCAAGGGAACTGTGATTATGTTCTAATCCAAGGTTAAATATTTATGTATATCTCTTTAATGTTTTATGCTCTTGCCATTGTTTATTTTCTATTTTTTAGAGTTTGTATGCAGGTAATTTCTATACGGGGTTAAAACCTACATTTGGTATTAGAGATGTTTCGGTTTCAAGGGGATGCCTTTCATGTTGAGGGGTTTTGCTTGGGCCTGTGGTAGACCCTGTTCAATGGAAAATTTGCATGATCTATTGTTGCGGTGAAAGAAGACGACGAATAGTGGAAAGATAGAGATCGAGAAATTTAATGGTTAGAGTTTTGAGTTGTGGAAACTCAATATGGAGGATCTGGTAGTGGATAAATATTAGTGGATCATGGTAGTTCTAGGTACTAAATCATTGACAATGTCAGTGGAACACTGGGCGAAGTTGGATCGGAAGGAAAAGAGCACAATACAGTTGTGTATCCTAGATTTAGTATTGTTGAATGTATCAGGGGAAGCTTCAACGAAGGCTTTGTGGGACAAGTTAGGGAGTTTGTACCAATCTAAGTCTCTGGTGAATAAACTGTTCCTATGGAAAAAGCTGTTTAACCTGAGGATGAAGGATGGAGACCCGGTGACAGAGGATTTGAACACCTTTAATATCATGGTAAGACCGTTTTTATCTTTTGATATAAAAATTTCAGATGAAGATAAGAGCATTTGTTTGTTGTGTTCTCTACCAAATTCATGGGATAGTTTGGTTTTTGTAATATGTAACAATGCAACTGCATTGCAATTTGATGAAATAGTCTCATCCTTGTGTCAGAGGAGATGAGACAGAAAATAGGAGGGCTAGAATGGTGATGCATTGTTTGTACAAGGACGGTCCCATAGCAGAAACAAAAATAAATCCTCGAGTGGGAGATCTAAATCTCCAAGAAAACCTGTAAAGGTGTGCTGGAAATGCGGAAAGGAAGGGAACTTCAAAAAGGACTGTAGATCTAAAGCTCTTGATAAAGGAGAGGGATTTGATGATGCTCCTTCTACAGAGGCAAAAACCACCTCAGATGAAGGTGGGGATGTGTACTTGGTTTCTTCTTCAAGTACATATGTAGATCACGAGGCATGGTTGATTGAATCAGGTGCATCCTTTCACTTCACTCCCCACGGGGAGTGGTTCTATGAATATGATAAATATGATGATGGTGATGTCTTCTTAGGGGATGATAAGAAGGCTAATATCATCAGTCGCAGAAAAGTCAAGTTGAATTTGCAAGGTGGAAGCCTATTAGAACACTTATGGGTGTCCTGCATATTCCTACATTGGCCAAAAATATGATTTCTATAAGCAAGCTAGATGATGCAGGTGTAAAAACAGTTTTCGAGAAGGATACCTGCAAGATGGTTTGGGGAGCACTGGTATTGATATGGTTAGTTCAGATTGGAAATTTGTACAATATTCAGGGTAGCACTTTTATTTATGGGTGCAAGAGTTTTGTGGTTCCTGAAAATGGAGCAGAAAATCTAATGGTCCTTGGAGAAAAGACCATGCTATGGCGTCAAAGGCTTGGACATATTGGAGAGAGGGGCATTCAAATACTTCATGGTAATGGTATGGTAGAAGGTATGTCTAATTTCTCTCTAGATTTTGATTTCTGTGAAAAATCATGTATATGGGAAGCAAAATTGGGAGAGTTTCCCCTCTGGTGCTAAGAGGGTGAAACAAATATTAGAGCTTGTGCATAGTGACATGTTTGGACATGTGTCAGTTCCATCATTGGGTAAGTTTGTGTACTATGTATATTTTATAGATGAATTCTCAAGGAATACATGGATATATTTTCTCATGAAGAAATCTAAAGTCTTTGATAGGTTTAAAAAATTTAAGGCTCTAGTGAAAAACTAGACAGAGAAGAAGATAAGGGTGCTGAGAATAGATAAAAGTGGAGAGTTTTGCAAGAACGATTTTGTAGAGTTCTGTAAGTGGTGTGGTATAACATGACAAAATACTACTCCATACACACCTCAGCAAAATGGAGTTGCACAAAGAATGAATAAGACGTTGATGGAAAAGGCAAGAAGCATGCTCAGTAGTGCCAGGTTAGGACATGAATTCTGGGTAGAGGCAGTGGGGACTGCATGTTACTTAGTCAATGGATCACCTTCATCAACGTTGGAGGATAATACTCCACAAGAGGTATGGAATGGTAAGAAACCTTCTCTTTCACATCTGAGGGTATTTGGATGTGATGTATATGTACATGTTCCAAAGGAGAAAAGAACTAAGTTGGATAGTAAATCTGAAAGGTGCATCTTTATTGGGTATAAAGATGGTTTAAAAGCTTATAAGATTTGGAACCCAAAAAAAAGGAAGGTTGTGTAAAATTGCAATGTGCTGTTTAGAGAGGTGAAAGATGTTATTAAACATGAAGTCGTATCAAAGGAACTTGAGAAGATAGAGTTTGAGCTAGAGGAGGAGGAATCAGACTCTACAACATAAGAGGAATCAGAAGATGAAGAGCCACAAAATCCAACTGTGAGAAGATTAGTTCGAGAAAGAAGGTAGCTAGAAAGGTATAGTCCAACTATTTTCTGTTCAAATTTTCCTTTATTTATTACTAATGATGATCCCAGAACTATTAGGGAAGCAGTAGATTTAGAGGATGGAAAACTATGGAAATAGGCCATGGTTGATGAAATGACATCTTTGGACAAAAATGAGGCTTGGGATTTGGTGGAGTTTCTGGCTAGAAGGAAACCCATCGGTAGCTAATGAGTGTTTAAGAATAAGATGAATGCAAAAGGAAAGGTGGAGAAATACAAAGCTCAGTTAGTAGTAAAAGGTTATTCCTAGGTGTCAGGAATTGATTTTGGTGATATTTTTTCTCCTGTTACCAAGGTAGCTTCTATTATATTACTTTTATCTATTATCCCTACTTTTGATTTTGAGGTAGCATAGATGGATGTGAAGACAACATTTCTTCATGGGGATCTGGAAGAAGAAATCTACATGAAGAAACTTGAAGGCTTTGCGGTGAAGGGTAAGAAAGAACTAGTATGCAGGTTAAAAATGTCTCTGTATCGGTTAAAATAGTCACCAAGGATGCGTATCATAAATTTGATACATATATACGGGGAATTGGCTTCACTAGAAGGAAAACAGATCATTGTGTGTATTTTAAATTAATTGGTAGCCATGTTATTTATTTGGTCTTGTATGTGGATGATATGTTGCTGATTGGAAATAACAAAGAAACTATCCAAGAATTAATGACGCAATTTTCGTCCAAATTCGACATGAAAGGTCTTGGTGTTGCAAACTATATTTTGGGCATGGAAATTAAACAACATCGAGAAAAGAGGAATCTCTGGTTAAACTAGAGGAAGTATGTTGAGACAATATTGCAGAGGTTTAATATGCAGGATAGTAAGCTAGTGAAGGTTCCTATTCATGTAGGTGAGAAGTTATCTGCTGAACAATGTCCCAAGACATAAGAAGAGGAAGAGGACATGTCCCATGTTCCATATGCAAGTGCAGTTGGTAGCCTAATGTATGCAATGGTTTGTTCTAGACCAGACATTTCACACACAGTGGGAGTATTGAGCAGGTTTATGTCAAAATCAGGGAAGGAGCATAGGACAACAATGAAGTGAGTTTTCAAGTATTTCCGTGGCTCTAGTGATTACGATATGTGCTACCAAGGAAGACCAGGATTGGATAGAGTTTTGGACATCTGTGGCTTTGTTGATGCTGACTAGGCTGGAGATCTGGATCATAGAAGATCTACAAGTGGGTATGTGTTTAACCTATTTGGAGGTGTAGTCAGTTGGATGAGTAAGAGATAATCTATAGTGAGAATTTCAACTATAGAGGCAGAATACATGGTAGCCACTCATGCAACCAAGGAAACATCTTGTTTTAAGAGATTGTCTTCAAGTATGGGGTTGGTACAACGAGCTATAAGGATAGATTATGATAGCCAAAGTGTAATTTTCTTGGCAAAGAACCCTGCTTATAATTCAAAGACAAAGCACATTGATGTTGAGTATCACTTTGTGAGGGATATGGTTAAGGACAAAAAGGTGTTGCTGGTAAAGGTGAACACTTTGAAGAATGCTATAGATGTATTGACAAAGTCTATGAGGATTGAGAATTTTTCTTGGTGTAGATAAAAAATGGGCATTCCAAGGATGGACCAATGACTAACCTCTCCTGTGCCCCCCCGTGGAAAGAAAACAACAAGTGGGAGAATGCTGGGTATGTGTTATATTCTTTCCACAACTAGCCCCATGCGTGGGGGGCGATAACTCCCCCTGTTCATTGCGCCAAGTGAAATAGGGGGGTTTGAGGGGGGAGTGTAGGCCCTCTCTAGGGGGTTTGGGGCAGCGCCCCAAGGATTTTTTTTTTTGACCCTATATTAGGTGGGCGGACGTACCTATGTTTTTGTGCATGGTTTTCGCACATGGTTTTGGGCATGATGGTTTTCTACCCATGGTATTTTCTAGATCCGGTCAAGGGAACTATGATTATGTTCTAATCCAGGGTTAATGGATTGGGGTTTATGGATGCTTCGACATGTATATATATGTATTGTAACATTGAAAGGAATATAATGAAAAATCAATCTAGTAGTCCCAATTTTGGGATCTAGGGGAAAATCTTTGTGTATATTTGTTTTATGATTTGTGCTCTGTCCATTGTTTATTTTCTTGTTTTTTAGAATTCATATGTAGGTAATTTCTATATAGGGTTAAAAACTACAATTTTCCAATAGCCCAAAATATGCTATGTGTAAGGCGCTATTCAAGGAGAAGGGATGGATGCGTTTTCTTCAGAAATTCCAGGGTTATAATGACAGGGTAGCACAGGCCTTTGTGCAAAGTTTCGATGGGAAAGTTGCAAGGGTTGGGAGCCTAAAAATCAAAGTGACTGAGAATTTGATAAGCAGGGTAACTAGATTGCCATTAATTGGTGAGAAATATTTTAAAGGAGGGCCGCTCGAGTGGGATGACTGTGCTAAGTTCCTTAAGCCAACATAAAAGTCCACTAAGTGGTCAAAAAGGGTCCTACAAAGCTACATAGGAGGAATGGTTCCCACTTATCACTGCATTGCAGAGGTTTGTCACTTGTGAGGGGAGGTATGCCGCTAGTTTCCTTTACCATATTAGGCTTCTCTTGCACTTTTCAGATGGATGAGAAGTCAATTTTCCATTTTTTGCATAGAAGTTTTTATAAATTCGTTAGGGGTGTTCTGTCTACTGTCAAAAACCTTAAAACTAGTGTGTGCCATCATAGTCTTATCAAGATGATAGTTGTTCATGAGTTGAGTAGGCATAAGAAGTCTTGGGAAGAGTTCTTGGTTGAAAATTTTCCTGGTGAAGAAACCCAAATCAAAGGTCGAAAAAGGCTTATTAGCCCCAGACTGAGGAAATTGGGTCAAGAAGCTAAGGCTGATCCTCGTTCCAGATTATAACAAGGCTAAAGCCCTATGATAGCCCTCGGTTCCACAAAAGAGGAGAGCCAATCAACAAAACCCCCAAAGAAGTTTGTAAACCATAATTCATATATAGAGAAATTGACCCTAGCCTCAAAAGGAAAGAAATGCAAAAGAAGTAAGGAGAAGAAGAGTGAACTTGTTAATAATGAAGTAGCAGCTGAAGAAGCCCAACCAAGAAAATGGAAAAAGGCTCAGGTGGAGGTTGTATAAACTGTTGCCTCACCAACAGAAAAACATCATGAGGGAGGTAATGTTGCCCCTAAGAAGAGGAAGAGAAAACACTTCAGGGAAGAGTAGGAAGCGACATCAGTTCTCGCTACACCAGTACAAAAAGGGAAGGTATATGAGATTCTGACCTCGTAAAAATGTTAACAACACACGAAAAGTATGTGTAGACAATAACCGTCCTTTTTTGGTACTCAAGACCGAGAACTTGTTACCATTATGTCCTCTCCAGAACAGGAAATGAAGCGCCCTTCTTGGGAAGTTGAAGAAGAAGGGGATCTTCCACTTAAGGAAGATGGACTGATAGATAATTTCCAAGATCTTATGAGCAGTTCGCCACAACATGGTCCATTCGATAAAGGTCCATGCAAGAAGACATGGACATCTAAATCTAAAAAGAGCCAGGCATTTGATGGGTCGAATCACAGATGGAGCAGTTCGCGAAAACAAACCATACCCACTGGGAATACCTCGGTTTGTGGTGACAGAGATTTACAAATGCAAGTAGCTAAGTTACAAAGGAAGAATGAAAATCTTAAGGAAAGGGCTCATAAGTATAAGACACTATTTCATTATGTGCAGATGGTTAATGAGCAATATCAGAACTAGAATCTGTCCCTAGTTTCCAAGAACGATGCGCTCGTTATGAGGAACAGGCAGCTTATTAGTTGGAAGTTGAAACAATTGAGGCCTACCAAGAGGATTAACACCCATGGGTGAGTCTTGAGATTTTGACGACCATTAATGAAGGAAAACCATGGTTTGGAAGTCCAAGTAAGCGCGACAGGAATTTGAACGAAGGGATGACCTAATTTTTTATGACTGATTGAGTTTGAAAAGGATAGCTACATGAGGACATGCATCTCCTATGGCATGGGGGAATGTTGGGCCCTACTTTTTTACCCCTTTTTCACATCTTAACCCACTATTTTTACTATAAATTATCCTACTTTACTCCTTTTTGGCATCCTAAAACCACTCCACATTAGTTAAACCACGTTACTATACATTGGAGGTAAGATTTATTAATAAGTGCTATTTTCGTATATCTTTGTTGGGTTTAGCTAGATGTTAAATAAATTTATATATATTGATTCAATTTGAATAATCTATAGAAGGACTCTTGAATATAGGCAGACACTTGAAGTGCGTGGACAAGTCATCAAAGGTGCAACACCCATTCCAACAATGCATCAAGCAATCGTTTTTGGAGCAATCATTATTTATTCAGTTTTGTACTTAAATCAATACTCTACTAAGTATCGGGCAACCAGTCAACCATCAACATCCCAAAATAGTCTTTCTTGTTCTCGAACATGGAATTAGTTTCCTTGGTTCAAGGATAGTGCCATGTTTGGGACAGTTCGGTTACAAACTGAGTGAAATGACTTGAATATTTCACTTGGATTAACTTAGTTTAGATCCCATATATTTTTACTCTCCTTAGTCAATCGGTTGTAACTATTTGGTAGGCTTGAATTCTTTAAAAGGCCCAATGTTTTATATCTAAAGTTACACACATGCACAAAAAGATATACACATAGGCTGAACTAGTGATTGTGGCACGATACTATTTGACTCTGATATGTTAAGATCAAACTCTTAGACTTATGTTTTACTGAAGTTTTTAATATAATTATTGTCTTGGATTTTACTCTTATATGAGCATTCATGTTTCTTTAATCTACAAGTATTGAATTAGATTAGGCTTGTTCTAGGTTGTGGCAAGGGCCCACTATGAACCTTGGTCGAGTCCTGTAACCATTTTAGTTTGTAGGAAGTGTGTTTTGATTCATTAGACATAACTTTACTTAAATTCTCTTTTGCTTTCATTAGTGACTTTTAGAATTTCTTCACTTAATTTCGTACTTAAGTTTCCTTTAATATTTCCATAGATTCGAGTTAAAGATAACAAGTGTAAAGTTATTGGGTCTTTGCAAGCCCGTGGAATATTGTTATGAGCATACTATGTATATGTTAACTCTATGATTACTCTTCCAAATTTGTGAATGCTGGAAAAGAAAGTTTCGATTTAAAATGAGTTTATGAAGGAGTAAATTCTTATGTTTTAAATTGGATCTCTTGTCTTGAATGGAAATTTTTCATTGGTTATGAATCTATATGTCAGTGGCATGAGAATTCTGTAGCTTATGCTCTTTTTGAATATCCAAAATTGATTATAGGCATAGTATTATTCTTAGTATAGATCATGTGAGAACACTTAGAAAATTGCATGCCATTTAGAGTGTTGTTGTTTGATTTCATGTGTGAAGATTTGCTTGAATTATAGTGTAATAATCATTTGAATAGATAGCTCATTATTTAGTTGATTTCATAGTAAGATTTAAATAGATTTATTCATCTTCATCATTAGATAAATCAAAGTTGCGTGTTGATTTAGAATTCATCCTAAGTTAGAAAATCGTAAGTTATGTGTTTTAGATGCTGAGTTTGCTTTGGATTAAGGGAATGGTTTGAGTTATTATTGAGTTTACTTTTGATTGGTAGTACCTTGGGCATTAGCTTTGTGTAACAATTTTGAATAGAGTTAATGTCAAATTGGTTTGAGAACATAGTTAGTGATAGTTGCCCACTTTATTCCTAAATAATTTTTGAGCTAATATATTATAGTTAAGAACATAATAGTGATTTGAGTTTTAAATGTAAATAGATTTTGTTAACAGTTATTTAGATTGCAATAAAATAGGTTTCTTCACTTCAACAATTCTATCTGTGATGATTACGAATAGAGTTTGAGAATTCTGTACTTAATTTCACACTAGAACAATATAGGATAAGTTTGAATTCGAAACAAAATGTATTTCAACTCTAAGTTTATGAACTCCGGTTGACAATTTAATTTTAAGGAACCCAACGACATATAAAATCCCTAACATAATTTTTGGAACAATCTTACCTCACAAGCTCTGTCGTCAATAACAAGTTTTGATCCCCCCTTGCACTTGCCAAGGAGTTTGGTATAGATAGCGACACATCCACAAAAATCTTCCAAGGTTTGTTGAAAGATGGTATTCATCGAAAAGGTAAGAATGTGAATTGGATGAAAGTAGTGGTTGTGACACACCTTTCTAGCCACAGGCAAGACCTTCCTTTTGTTGTGAAAATGATTCAAGCTCTCATCTTTGCTCTTGTACATTGCTTTATATCCGTTTTAATCAATCGTATATTTGTGATTGTAGGTCTGGAAAAATTACAGTGGATACATTGGAAATTCGATTATACATGAACTCGAAGTTCTAGTTGTTAGGTTAGGAGTAGGATTAGCTAAATATTAGTTTTCCTTCTCTTGCACCCATCCTGTGTTGTTCTCTTTAGTCTCTCTTGTATTTTATTACTTTTCTCTTGCATTATGCTTTGGTTTAGCTTCTTTTTCTTGTCTTATGGTTTTGTTTCCTTGTTGTGTGTTATATTTCAGTTTGTTTTGTTTTTCTTTCTTGTTGTTTGTCTCCTTTTGTTTTCATCATGGGAATAAGTGTTGTGCCTAGACCTATTTTGGCTTCTTAGTATGTGTGTGGCTGAAGTCTAAAGAGTCTTGTGAAATTTCAAACATTTGGCTAACCTTCAATCCATCTTCCTTGTGTTGGTTACATATTTTTTTCGATGAAGTTCCAACAGAAAATACGATCCGTCTGTAAGGAGAGTTTTGGTCCAACCATGAAGCTGTGTCTACAAAAGAAACCTTATGCCTACAATATGTTTTGTATTTTGGTGTTTTCATTCTTATCCTATCAGTTGAATAGGATAATGGGGAAAAAATAAACGAGTAAACCCAAATTACAGTTCTCTATATTCTTCTCTTAAGGAACAACCTCTTTGGTCTCAATAAGTCAGGATCCCTCTTCCTCTCAAAAATGAATAAGTACCGATGCACAGTCATCTTTAAAATAAATAAATAAAGGTGAAAGAAGAGAAAGGATTCCTATGCAGAGAGGTGAAGAAAGCAACTCCGTCGGGGTACTATCTAGGGTCGCTGGCAGCAAAGCAATGTTTGTGTCCTTGTGTGACTCCATTGGGGTATTGTCTAGGCCTTGCTGGTAGTGGTGCAATACCAGAGATGAAAAATTGTACTCTGGAAATATTAAGCTTGTGAGCTAAACTACCCTTCCCAACTTGAAACATTGTGATATTGTTGAATCTTATGTTGTGTTTAACCAAGAAGGCATAAATGGGACTGTGTCTATTCATGGGGTAATTGGGGAGACCAAAATAATATGCACGATGAATCAATGCTCCCTGAAGAACCAAGGCCCTTCACATAAGAAGTTAACCAAGGCAAAGAAGTTGGAATTCTACCAATGTGTCACCAAGTGTTGTAACTGCTACAACACCCTCCAAAATTTTGGCTTATACTCAATTTCGGAGCCTTCCTTGGTCTTGGACATAGTTGTCGCAAACACCAAAACTCATTTCATGTACTTTCTTTAAGTATTTTGGTCCCCTTTGCAAGTTGGATAAATTGTCATCTTTTCGCATGATTGGATATCACACAATGTGTAGAAGCTTGTTCTGATGGTTTCAAGGGTCTATCTTTGTGTATATGAGTTTTTCTAACTATGGAAATATACGTCACACTCATTCACAAAGTTTTAAGCATTGTCACACAATTGTCGTCATGATGGTCCCGAAGTCTATCTTAAGTGTCACACTTGTCGTAACTGGTCATAAAGTTTTCACATGGAGGGAAATGCATTGTTCATGTGCCATGGGTGATCTATGTTGTTTTATCATCAAGTGTTCTAAGTGTGAGATCATAGTCAAAGTCTTATCAATGTTTACATCAGTCCCACCAGTCTCACACTTAGCCATTTCTAAGAAGGCTTCCTGACCAAGCAACCTAGCTTTACCCAACCTCCTTGAACTGCGTACTACACAGTTTCAACCATCTATATGTGACCTTGTCTCTTGGCACTACACAATGCATAATTCCTACTTCCCGGGACTTATACACTGTGCAGTTTCTGGGCTAAAGCTCCGACCTTGGCCTCCATAATTGTGCATTTCTTTCTCTCATCTAGGACCTAATTGTACACTACACAATCACAAGCCTCAATCTCATTCCCTAACCTTATGAATTGCACTATTATGAAATTTCCCAACCTTCCTTGTCTCTCGAAACTGCGGAGTATGTCCTCTTAGTGTCCACCACCTCAGATTGTCTCACTAGCTCCTGGAACTGCGCAGTTTTCTCCCCTAGTCCAGCCTGAATTGTGCACTACATAGTCTCAGGGTTCAAGCATCACCTGTATGCTTGAATGGTGTAGTCACTAAGCCGTCTATCTCGACCTATCACCAGGTTCCAGCTCAGTCAATGGATCAGAATGCACCATCTTAGACTAGGGGGTTTTTAGATTGATGTCGTGTCTTCATGAATGAATTACAGACACAAGTACCTTACAATGCTATGGCGAGGTGATGAAGAAAGAGATGAAGGAGGGAACACGCTGAAAGACACTCTTGCAACTGAACATGAAAGTTCATTAATCACAAGAAAGGAAAGTGACATCAGTTTGCGATCACAACTCAGGACTTAAGATCATTGAAGATTCCTTATCACCATGTCATATGGAGGTGAAAAGAAGAGCATTCTCAAGCAGACACTCAACACACAACAACAACAATCACTTGAAACTACCACATCATAAAAAAATTTATTTCAGCAGTGTCATGTCATGAGTTTTCATATGCCACAATGTCATTGTGGATGATGTAAATGGTATTCAAAATGTATTATAAAGTGGAAGTCCACAGGATACACATGGAATATAAAGAGTCATGTAAGTTGAAAAGTCATTCAAATAGTCATGAGGGTAGTCAAAGAGTCATAAGGAAGGGGAAGAATCACGCCTTGGTTATATATACTCCCTCATTGTATGAGAAAAGGAATTTTCATCTTGGATCCTCCTACAAGGCATTAGTGAGACAAATCGGTTCTTTTGAGGAGAAAGGAGTGGCTCCAATGCTCCACTATTGGAGCTAGTGATGTTCATTGTATACATATGTCTTGGAAATTTTACTTAATAATAGAAGCCTTCAAGGCCAACATATTCTTCATGCATGGATTATAGATATTTGTAAGACTATTCTATGAATGTTTGTAATCATGTTTGCTTTCATCTGTGCTAAAGTAGTTGAACTATTTCATTTATTTTAGTACTTATCATATTGAGAATGTGATGTACTTGCCTTTATCGTTGTCGCATCCTCTTGGACTATTCCATTGGATATTAGACAAATATTCATCATTATATTGGTTTTAATGACCATCACAACTCTTTGGACTATTATGCTTGATGTTATAGAAACCCTTCTTGTTCATGTGTGTCTCTACTAGGGTGGTACTACTACCTCTCTCTTAGAGGCTCACTTCTCCTCCCATCCATAGTGAAATAACTTTGACACAAATATGATTGAACACTCACTAGGCCTACCCCCTTGCTTTTCGAAGGTGCATGTGCACTCCTGATCTCTCTTGCTAATAGTTAGAGCCAAGGAACATCTATAAGATAACTAGCAACCAGGCCGATATTCCGAATGGGGATCCTACTCCAAACAATTTGAGGGATAATTGCGACTTCACATTGGGGAGACACCTTGGTTGACGGATTTCCAACACCGTCAATAGGTGGTTAGTAAGATAATCGGATAACAGTTGAAAGATTATTGAGCTGAGATAAAAAGGCCCCCAAAAATTAACAAGCCTAGTGAAGGGAGATAAAACTAGAGATGGTCATGCAAGTTAAATCCTAACTCATGTGAAATATGAAATCCAAATGGAGACATGGATTAGAAAAACTTAATGAATTCTTATCCCACTTAAATAGCCTCTCAGATCACATCAAATTCACTATTGAGATTGAGGAAAACAATCAGCTCCCCTTCCTAGATGTCCTCCTCACTAAAAAAGATGGCAAACTTAGCCACCAAGTCTACAGGAAACAAACTCACACTGACAAATACCTTCACTCAGATTCCCACCACCACCCAAAACAAAAAGTTGGCGTCATCAAAACCCTAGCTACCAGAGCCTCAAGGATCTCAGACCCTGAACATCTAGAAGAAGAGCTCAACCACCTCTACAAAGTTTTCATAAACAATGGCTATGATAAGAGCGTTATCCATAAAATTATCAAAAAATCCACAACCAATAACCAAAAAAGGAAAACCCTAGAAAACCCTAGAATCTCCTTACCCTACATTAAAGGCATCACAGACAAAATATCCAGAATTCTCACTAAACACAACATTATGGTGGCCTTCACTCCCCCTAACACCATCAAAAACATGCTAAGCTCCGCCAAAGACAAAATAGACCCAAAAAATCTCAAAGGAGTTTACTCAGTCCCTTGTTCTTGTGGTAAAATATATATAGGGGAAACAGGAAGATCTTTCGGCATTAGGTTAAGAGAACATATTAATGATATCTCAAAAAATAGATCAGAAAAGTCAGGTCTAGCTGAGCATGCATGCTCATCCACACACTATATATGCATAGAAGAGGCAAAATTAATACATAAGGAAGACCACTACTTAAAAAGAAGGGTAAAGGAAGCTATAGAAATCGAAAAAACCTCTAATAACATGAATAAAGATGATGGCCTTAAGCTAAGTAACACATGGAAGCCCCTAATAAATAAAACAAACAATCCCTAATCAATCAATTTTACCCTTCTTTAAAAATTTTAAAATTTAAAAAAAATTAAAAATTAAAAATAAAAAAAAAATTAATTAAACAAAACCATAATATAATAAACAAATAAACATTAATACATATCTACATTATATAATAATAATCAAATAAAGTATCATAATAATATTATTAGTTAACATGAATTAAATTAAATTTAAAGCAATCTAAACATAACTAACCTCAAATAGTCTCACCCAAAAACATAAACACAACATAATATCAAATACAATCATAACATCAATATAATTAATAACAAATAACAAATAACATTTTTCTTAACCAATTAAATAAACAAAAGAAATATATAAACTCATATACATATATTATAATAACAAATAGAATAATAACATATATTAAATAACATTAAACCTTAACCAACTAAATAATATAATTAAATATGATTAATTATATCAATAATAATTAAGTAATCCAATAATTTTGTTAATAAGAACATTAGCATAACAATAAATATAAATCAAGAGCATATACATATAAATATAAAAATATTAATTAAAATAATATTAATATAATAAGTAAATAAATAAATAAATATATAACATAAAATAAATAAATATACATAAGATAAATAATATACATAAAAAGTTAAAAAATATTAATAATTAACAATAACAATAATATTCATATTAATAAAACACTCATATGTATAAAAATTAATAAATAAATCTATAATACATAAAAATTCAGAAACAAATATATCAAAAAAATTAATAAAATTATTAAAAATTAAAATAAATAAATATAATCAAATAAATAATTAAGCAATTAAAACTCATTCAAATAAATATTCAATTATTAATTAGCCGACCAAGTATAATAACAATAACTGAAATAAAAATTATTTTTCAACTATTAATAAAGCTCTGAAATTCATTATCTTCTCAAAAACTATCTCATTGCCCTGATGATGGACTCACTAAGGTAGTCCGAAACGTCGGTTTCATAACTGATCACAGGTTTTCCACAAATCAAATCAAGATCAAACAGCCTGTATGGACTCCCTCTTCAAAAGAAATATCATTCAACATAAATAAAGAAATAAAGAATATAAAATTTCTATTAATTCAATGGACGGGAAAACTATAAAGGACACTTTGTAGAGAGGCTTGACGAAGCTAAATAGGCTCCAGATCTCCTCCTTGGATGAATCCTTTGCTTCCTTTGTATGATCCAATTCTAACCTTGGGTGGAAAAAAGGTAAGAAATAATAATGATGAATCAAGAGAATAAGACTCAATATTTAGGTGGTATTCTAGTAGCATAAACTTACTTGGCTGGGATATGATGTGAATGGATGACCTCAATAATGTTATTTATAAGTATTCCATTTAATATGGTTAAATATGACTAAATTAGTGTTTAATAATAGCAATAAGGGATTGATGAGGCCCATAGATAAATATAATTCCATTTAATGAGAAAGAGTGCATTGATTGGACTAGAAAATAGTTAGAAAATGATATTTTGACTGGGCAGACCAGGGGCACTATAGAGGGGGCTAAGGGGAGGAGTGCACTTTCTGGGCCTTTATCTACACTGAATGTGCCATTATTTATGCAAATAATTTTTGGTCAAACTCTAGGGTGGAATTGGATATTTTGACAAGATTTAATTCATATGGTGATGGAATAGAGTGGAAAATGACGATTATGCATGCAAAAGTAATATATTCAAATAAGACTACTTAAAATGGAACAAGTGAGAAATTTTAATTCGATAGTAGATTGCCTCCTAATGTATGATGTTAGTAACAAATAATATGACTAAAATATATAACAATTTATTTAGCCAAGCAAAGGAAAGGACTAAGGAGGCTCAAAGAAGGAGGGTTTCCCATGGAAGGGAAAAGGAGAACCACCTAACAACAATAAATCAAATGGGTAAGGTGTATATAATATTTCAATAGGGATGAGGTGGGCATACACATGCTCATCAAGATATTTCTAAATAATGAAATAATGATGGAAAATGGTAAAGAATGGGCCAAGCCATTGAGAAAAATGGTGTAAAAAAATATACATGATGGGATCATGGTGATGTGGCATCAAAACATAATATAACCATATCAACAATCATATATAAAATCTTGGGAACAAAAGGCTAGGTCAAACATAGAAGCATAGAAAAGACTGCATTTGATATGAATGCATAGGAATTGATGACCCTAAGGGGGAAGAAGTGGCCATAAGATCCCTGCTAAATAGGAAGCCCCCCTAATATGTAATGTCAGCTATCAAAAGTGAAGCTCAAACTAGTGGCTCTAGAGGTTATGGATTGGATCCAATTAAATCCAAGGAACTACAACTAAGGCTATATCACAGAAAAACATATATGAATCTCAACACACGATAATGATATAGAGTTGAGCATGAGATAATACCAAGTACAAGAGAAATGAGGACTCTCTCAACTTGGTCTTAGGTGACTCACCAATGAGGAAAATGGGACTGAGGTACAACATGGAAATACTATCCCTTAGAATAAATGTGTTTATGTCAATAGGGGGAAGTCCATTCTTACCTAGGGATATGAGGAATACCTAAGAGCCAATATGAAAAAATTTCAAAAGCATGGAAATGAGAGCTATATATTTGGAAACAAACACTATGGCTTGAACATGTGGGGGGATACCTGAAGGGAAACTCCCTCCTAAGGGTTGATACAACTCACACATGTCTAGTAATTTGTAAAAATAAACTAGAGCATTGAATTTACAACAATCAATGACGTGGTAATGAGTTGGAGGCAAGTAAATGAGAAACAACCAAATCAAGGATAAATGATGATTTCCGCTACTTGATTTGGGGCAACCCATCAATGAGGAAAATGGGCTCAAGGTACAACACCCTCTAAATCAAACCCTTGGAATACATATTCCAATTTGATAAGGGAAGGCTCACTAGAAGAAAGGGATAAATGAATCATTGAAAGTAGGTGCAAGGTACAAATCATAATAACATATTTAACATAAATTGTATTGGAAACATGGTGTTGGAATTGATGTTAACTATGAGCTAGTTGCATGTTTGCATTGATGTCAACAATTAGATGAGCTTGTGCATGATGATCAAAAGGTTGACAAAGGGGTTCTGGTGTTGCTAGAGGTTAACATGATGATTAAAGTTGTGATGAAGAGGGTGGTTGCATATCTAGGTTGAAGATTTTGAGATTTCCAAGAATAGCAGAATCTACGCAGGCTTTCTTCCTCATCCCTATGACACTTGCAAAATCTGCTCTGGCTTGCTTTTGTATTCTTGAGATAATATGTTATGGATTGCATTTTTATGCCAACAAGAATGGTTGTAGGTGGTAAAATGAATATCATTGGCTCCTACCAACATTTTTCCCTTGGTTTTGGTTTCACCTCAATCTAGTCATCTGCGTAGTAATTGATGTGGCTAACAGACGAGTGGAATGTAATTAGTGTTGATTTATTTGTTATGGTTATCATTGCTTGATCCGGTCTTTTGTGAAATGGAACACAATAACTCTGATTGATTTGGTATAGTGGTTATGCATAGATCTGGTCTTAGTAATGGTTGTTCTTATCATCCAGGAAGAATGGAACACAATGATTGTTAAGTTTGCATTGATGAGGGTAGAATTAATGATTTTGGGAAGTTAGTTTTAAAGTGCCAAGCTATGGATTAATCGAAGGTTAGAAAAAGAGCGATTAAAGTCCTAACCTCATATAGTTTGAATGTTTTCTGATGCAAGCTAAAACAAATCGATTTTGAATGTGCACTTGAGAGGATTTGGAGGCAATGTGGTTGGAGCCAACATGTATTCTTTTATAACGTTGGTAAGATAGTGTGTGTATTAGAGGTTAAAAAGGATACAAATAAGTTCTATGTGTTGGAAGCGAGTGTGATGATTAGTTGGTGCGATGGAGCATAGGCACAATGTGTGTGACCCTTGTGCATGAAAATGATATCAATTAGAGTGCTATATTGTGCATTATTTGATATCAGTATTAGAGACACAATTTAATTTGAGATTTGGATGCAATATGAGAAAGAAAATACATTGTATCCATCTAATTGATATGCAGGGTGTGCATGGATGAATAGACAATACATGTAAATGAGGCTGTGTGATTAGACTCCAATTGGTTGTCCTATAGCTAATGCATGGTAGAGATAGATTGTGTTAATGCGTGAGGTGAAATTGAAGAGTATTCTATGAACAAATTTTCTACGTATGGATTGTCATTGGCTCTGCATGAACATGTGCTCTATGTAGGAGTGTGTAAGTGGGTCCAAGGACTTGAAGAGAAACCATGGAGTGACTGGATGTGCATGCATTTCACAAAACATAGGATTGTAATGTTACGAATGTTGATATTAGCTTGTATGTTGTTGTAGCATTATGTTGAGGTAGAGTATATGTGATAGAGATTTGGATCAAATCTTGTATGCTATTTAGAGCCTTGGATTTTCTTTTCTTATGCTATGTAAGATGATATGTATTGTGATGTATTTCCATGCAAAGAAAAGTATGAGTATGCTATTGAGTCTTGAGAATATGGTTGTGAGGGTTTGAGTTAGAGTATTTATTGGTATGTTGCTGCTATCTGGTGTTTGATGAGAGATGTATGATGCTGTTAGGGTTTTGAGTGAGTTTGTGTGTCATGGGTTCTTGAGTTGTTTAGTGATCATATGTTGTTGAGATGATTGTGTCAGTAGAGAGAGAGTATTAGTGTGAAATTTCTTGGAAGGTGTACCAAAAAAACTTCACTTAAGTCACTAGGTGACAGCTGACCCTAACAATAATTTGTGGCTTCTTACGATTCAGATTTGCAATAAAAAGTAAAAAACTTGCAAAAAAAACAAATACGATCCATAATAGAAAACAACAATAAATATATCCAATGTAATAACCCAAATTTAAATAATTTAATTAAATAAACTCTTTATTGATAACACCTAGTGAAGGAGATCATCAAAAAGGATATGCAAATCTCCCTCCGTGGGATGGGTCCTTTGATGTCATTGATACTTCAGTAATCGATCATCTCTCTCAATGTGTGAAAAACTCAAAACAATGTGAAGAACTCAAATGGGAGCTCAAAAGAAAAGAGACGATAATGGTGACGATGATAACGATCATGGTGAAGAATGAATGGAAAAACCTCCTATTTATAACAAAGTATTGAGTTAATCTAAAAAATGGAGAATAATAAAATAATATTGACCAAATCAAGATCTAACTGTTAGGAATACTTTATTTTATCTTTTGGAGAGGGAAAACATATTTAAAATAGTTAAATATCTTTCTTTAGAAATAATTAATAAATAAAATGATTTATTAATTATTTCATGGGGATTAAGATTGGTGTGAAATTGAAATAATTATTAAATAATGATTTAACAATTATTCCAATAATAGAAAGTGATTTACTAAATATTTTCCATAGTGAAAGTGATTTTACTATGGCAAAATTAATCCTACACGGTGTATTTCAATCCACCTAGTTAGAAATGGCTAGATAATCATTTTTTGGTGATAATAGCGAGAGAGAGAGAGAGAGAGAGAGAGAGAGAGAGAGAGAGAGAGGTTTGATATATTGATGAGTAGAGAATCTTGGTGGATCTAATGTGAATATTGATGAAACAAGGTCCACAAATGTTTTGAAAATAGTTTTGTGGACCTAATCTGAAAATGTATGAAAGGTGGTCCACACGAGTATGATGGTTGGGGCCTTTAGTGGCAAGTGGTGGCTTGCTAATTTAGGGAGTGGTGACTTCCTTCAGGTGGTGGCCTAAGAAACTATTGGAGGTTGGGGTCTGCATATTTGTGGAAGTAATGACTTTTGTCAAATAGTGTCCTGGAGCGAGTGGTTTCTTGCATATATTGAAAGTCGAGGCTTGCACACTGGTGGTGGCCAATGATTGATGTAAAAGAAGATTTCTTAATAATAAGAATAAGAAGAAAAACTGTATAGTGGCTTTTTTCCCAGGGGGGATTTCCACCTAACATCTAGTGTCCTGTGTAATTTGATGTTTTGTGTTCTTATTTCATGGCTTACTTGTGCATCTGTATTATGTGCTTCTTATGTTTATGTATATGTTAAATGATGCTCATATATTGTGTTGTTGGTTAATTAACTCATGATTCAATGACATGTAAAGAAAAGGTAAAAAGTTGAAATAGATGATCCATTTTGTACAATATTGATTCACACCCCTCCCAGTATTTCCAGGCTTCCAACAATTGGTATCAAAGCAGGTGTCTTCGGGTGCAACTTGACCACTAGAAGACAAATCTGGTAATCTTTTTTTTTTTTTTTAAATGGCAATCAAGTTGTGTCTAAAATGGGGGTGCAAGCTATTAGGTATGGAAATAAAAAGTTAAATTTCAATTATTATATTATGGATCCGATGTCTAGAAGCTAATGTGTGAATGTTATGGAAAAGATCCCGTCTCAACGAAAGTGAAACAATATAATGCTCAAGCAAAGTGTGTAATCCACAACAATTTGCATTATGCAGATTTTGAGAAGATAACGAATTTGACATATGAAAAAGACATATGGGACATATTGCAAGTGTTTTATGGAGGCAACAACATTAGAAAAAATGGAAAGAAGAAAATAAAAATAAAAAGAATAATAAGGACTCTCAGATGAAAGAGTCTCATCCTAATGAGATTCATCCCTCTAGTGCGAATGGAGCAACATGTCATTAAGAGGAGAAAACTGGTGCAAGAGATTCAGATGTGTCACAACAAAATAGATATGAAGGTATGGATGATGATGAGTTATTTCTCAGTTATGCATTAGATAATTTTGATGATATCCATTCATATTTGATCAGTCAAGATGATGATATAACAATTCTTAAAGCTAAAATTGAGTCAACCATGGTTGTAATTGATAAGCTAATTGTTGAAGCAGAAAGGCTGACAAGTGTGTGTTGAGATCAAGAAAAGATAATGTAGATATTTGATGAGAAGGAGAATGAGCTCAAGGAGGAAGTCATCATCTTGAATACCCAGTTACAAGAGGTGAAAAGGATTGAGGACGTGATGACCAATTAGCTAAAATAAAGAGAGGGCCAAATTGAAAAGTAGAAGTAGAAGTGGTATACATGAGGAAGCAACTTGAACAAAAATATAATCAACTGAAGTAGGAGAAGAGCACTGAGGTCTTGGAAAAAAATCTTAATAGCCAAAGATCTCCTTTGATCAAATTTGGTATTTTCTTTTAGAAGGGATAATCTAGTTCACACATAGGTGCCAAAAATAGTGCGACACCTAAGAAACCTGTAGTAGATTATTGCAACAATATGAGTAGCAAGAGAGGAAGGAAGCACTAGATTCAGTAGTTGATAAATGCACCAAGAGGAGCACATATGAAAAGAATACCATTTGCTCCAAGAGAATACTATAGCAAATCTTAAAGATTTGATAGAAGAAGGGAAAAACCATTTGCTCCTTTGATGGATGAGGCCAAGAGTGACATTTTTTAGAACTTTGGACATGTTGCAACTAGTTGTAGAAGAAAATTTTTTAGTTCTAACCAACAAAGTATGAAATAGTTTAACCAGCCAAGGACAACAACAACCTTCAAGTATAGAAATGAATTTCAAGGTTATTGTTTATCATGTAATCTATTTGGCCACAAGGAGGTTCATTACAGATCTGATGCATAGAGTAGAAGCATGATCAATGAAAGACAACGATTTGGTCTGAACAATATATGGTTTGATGCTATAGCCTCATATCTTGGTCATGTGAGATGTTATATGTGAAAAATTTAGTGACATGGATGTAGACTGTAAAATATTTGGTTCTTCAAGGAAAAATAGGTAAGAGAAGCAGCTTACCCAAAGTAGGCCTAGCATAAAACCAGAGGAGAATGCACATGGCAACAAGCAACCTACTAGAGTGTGGAAGAAGAAGGAGGAGCAACTAGTGAAGTGTGGAATCAATATGGGAAATTTTGATGAAGATGATCAGTGGTACATAGATTGAGGATGTTCCCATTATATGTCAGGGACAACAACAGATTCCTCTTTCTAAAGAAGACAAAAAATGGCCATGTTATTCTTGGAGACAATACACCTACCAAAGTGTTGGGAAAAGGTAAGGCCAATCTTGGTGACAAGAAGATAAATTCAACTGATGTGTTGCTAGTTGAAGGTTTGAAGAATAACATCTTAAGCATGATATAGATGGTTAATGGAGGCAAGGAGGTGATCTTCAATTCCAATGGTTGTAGCATTCAGAAAGAAAGGTTAAAGAGATTGATTGCGAAAGGAATCAGGACCCCAGACAATGTGTATGTGTGAAAGTGAAGAGTAGGAAAAAGAAAGAGATAAAAGATAACCTCTTCTTCTTCAGATATTGAGTAGGAGAAACTAGTCCTCATTGTAGTCCATTATTCTCAGATTTATATAAAAAAGGCCGTGGAAGTGCAAAGTGAGGCTTGCATGGTCTCGGGGGAGCACATGGTAGCAACATAGAAGCTTCAAGAAGACATGAATATGAGTTCAATAACAACATTGTGTGGTAAAGAGCTAAAATTCACAATCAAGTCCACAATATTAGTAAGAGGTCCAGAAGTGACACGAGCTCAGGGGGAGTTGTGCATGCAACTAGGGTTTCAAGGCTTGCATACTATTTTACATATTGTTTTCACTCACTTTTGTTGCAGATCCATATGGTTGTAGTCATGAGTCAGAAGCTATGAATCAACCTTTTATGTACTTTTTCATGGTTATATTTTTTCAGTTTGGTTGAGTATCCCTAGTCTTAGTCATCCATAGGAGAGAGTGTCACTTGTTAGTTTGCTTCAACCATATATTCTCATTTGATGTAAATACTATTTGGTGATGTAGATCATATTTGCATTACGATTGAATAGCCCTTGGTTGAGTTATGCATAGTACCAAGTCATTTACATCAACCATATATTACTTATTTCAACCATGCATAAGAAGAGTCACTTGTGTTAGGGATGCATATAAAGACCTCATATGTTTCAACTGTGTAAGCACCTTTGATCGCATTAATGTAGCCCTATATTTCATTGATTAAGCCATGTAGTATCATTATTAAATCCCTATACTATCATGTTCATTATTTGGTCATAGTTGGTTGTGAGTCTTTGGTCCACGAGGAGTAACTTCTTACATGTGGCAAGGAGGTATGGGCTCAAGAATTCATGTAGAGAAACGATAAATTCATGTGTCCAATAGCTTAGAGAAGTTGATTGTATCCGGTCACCCTTTTCCATTAATGTCAAAGGGGGAGAATGTGACCAACCACTAGTGAAGAATGAGCCAACTAGTCAGAAGAGTATGGAAGCTAGTTAAATAAGATCATTTTTTTGATGTGGCTGCGGTGTTTCCATCAATGCCAAAGGGGGAAATTGTTAGTATCAAGGTGTTGGCATTGATGTCAATAGTTAGCTAACTTCATGTTAGCATTGATGTCAAAAGTTAGATGAGCTTGTGCATGGTGATCAGAAGTTTGATAGAGGTGTTCTAGTGTTTTAGGAGGTTAACATGATGATTAAAGTTATGATGAAGATGGTGGTTACAGATTTGGGTTGAATATTTTAATTTTTCCAATCATAATAGAATCTGCGCAAACTTGCTTCCTCATCCCTGTGACACTTGAAAAATTTTCTTTGGATTGCATTTTTAAGCCTGCAAGAATGCTTGCAGGTGGTAAAATGAATATCACAGGCTCCTACCAGTATTTTCCCATGGTTTTGGTTTTACCTTATTTGGTCTTCTACGTAGTAACTGATGTGGCCAACAAACAAGTGGAATGTAATTAATGTTGATCTAGTCATTATGGTTTTCATTGCTTGATTTGGTCTTCAATGTGAAATTGAACATAATAATTGTGATTCATTTGGTCAAGTGGTTATGAATGGATTTGGTCTTATTAATGGTCATTCTTGTCATCCAAGAATAATGGTATCCAATGATTATTAACTTATGCGTTGATGAGGTCCAACTTAATCATTTTGGGAAACTAGTTTAAATGTGCCAAGCTAGGGATCGATCGAAGGATGTAAAAAGAACGATTAGGGTGCTAGCCCATGTATAGTTTGAATGTTTGATGATTCAAGCTAGATTGGAGTGATTTGGAATGTGCATTTGAGAGGTTTTGGAGGAAATGCGATTAGATCCAACATGTATTATTGTATAACAATGATAAGATAGGGTGCACATCAGAGGTTATATATATATATATATATGTATACACACACACACACACACACACACACACATATATATATATGTACATATATATATGTGTGTGTATATATATATATGTGTGTGTGTGTGTGTGTAATGAAGTGTTGTTTGTTGGCAGCTAGTGTGATAATCAACTGGTGCAATGGGGCATAGACACAAGGCGTGTGGCCCCTATGCATGAAAAATAGATCAATTAGAGTGCCAACCTACATGTTATGTGATATGAGTATTAGAGATGCAGTGCAATTTAAGATTTGGATGCAATATGAACAAGGCAAGCTAATATATCCATCTAATCGATATTCTACTTATGCGTAGATGAAGAGACAAAGTATGTATAGAGGAAGTTGTGCAATTAGACTCCAATTGGTTCTCCTATAGCTAATGTATGCCAAAGATAGATTATGTCAATGCATGAGGTGGAACTAACAAGGGGTGTGCGCACAAATTTTCTGTATATGGAGTGACATTGGTTGTATGTGAATATGTACTCTGCATAGGAGTGTGTAAGTGGGTCCAAGGTGTGATTAACTAGAGGTTAGAGGCATTGCACTTGAAAATAAAACATGGAGCGATTGGTTGTGCATGAATTTGACAGACTAGAGGATTACAATGTTAAGAATGTTTACATTAGCTTCTATGTTGCTGTAGTATTATGTTGAGGTAGAGCATATGTGATAGATATTTGGATCAAATCTTGTATGCTATTATGAGCCTTGTATTGTCTTATCTTATTCTATGTAACCTATTGTGTATTGTGATGTATTTCCATGTAAAGAGAAGTATGAGCATGTGATCGAGGTGGATATTGGTGGCCACCCGCTTTTCCACTTGGACCCCCACCATTATTTATTTTAGTTTCTTTAATTGTAGCACAATTTACTATTTTTGGCATTTTTCAGGTCCTTAACTTCTGAAGCTTTTTGAGGCCCTAAAAAATGTTTTTTTTGGAAACGGATCCATTTTCTTCCCCTAAACAATGTTTCTAAAGTCTTAAACTTCCTCGGGTAGCTCTTTCTAACGAGGTGTTGTACACATCAAACAAAGATCGTATTCCAAAGTTATGACATCTCCTCGATTAGCATTGCCTATCGATACACAATCAAGATTGAACATAAATTTAAACAAAAGAAGCAAGAATTTGGATCTGCAAATCTGAAGCAAGGGAAAGGCACCCCAAATTGTAGAACAAAGGAAAAAGGCAAGGCGGGGTGACCCAGGACAACACGCTAAAGCCGTAAGAAAATTAAAACACCACGAGGATAAAGAAGGACATAAGAAAGTGGTGTGAGTTCCATAAGAGAACTACTCACAACACAAGTGAGTGTTGAGCCAAGCAGTCACTAGAGGACGAGTTAAAGGATTTCGAGTCAAATGCATGTTTCGAATTTGAGTCAGAACCCAATCAGGGGAATGATAAAGGGAAGTATATTCTTAATGTGGATCCCAATGCCACCAGTTCCACCACGAAGATCCATAAGATTGAGCTTGAATATCAAGAGGAAGGGGAGCGTCTCTTCCATTCACAAATGTGGGTGAAGGGGTCTTTGCTGCAGTTTATTGTCGACAACGAGAGCCAAAATAAACTCATCTTAGCATAGGTCATTAAGCGGTTGGGCCTATCGACCATACCACACATGCAACCATACACCATTGGGTGGCTCCACCAAGGACGAGATCTTCACGTCATCTGGTAGTTTCATCTTCCCTGAAACATCAAACCATTCACGAACGAGGTACTGTGTGACGTTGATGCTCTTGAGGTTTGTGATGTATTATTAGGCAAACCATACTTGTGGAAGTGTCATGCTGTGTATGACTCGAGGCCTCACATTGTTATTATTACTTGGGTAGTATTTTATACAAAATACCAGAGGTAGCCTACCCTATCACCATCTCTTTGTTTTATGCTAAGAAATGCAATAAAATCATCTCCTAGACCAGGAAATTTTCTTTCTTTGTGATTTGTTCTCAAAGTAAGGGGAAGATCGTGGCCACATCCATAGCCCTCATGAAGGGTTACACTGTGCAACATAAACAGGTGGATAAGGTGATGGAAGAATACAGGGATATCTTCTCCTCACCGATAGGGGTACCTTTAGACTATCAGGTCAAGCATTTGATTGATCTCACTCCCGAAGCACCTATACCTAGTGGGTTGATATATCGCTACTTTATTATGGAAAATGAAGAAATCAAGTGGAAGATCCTAGAATTTCTACAAAAAGGGCACATACGACCAAGTTCCTCACCTTGTGGGAGGCTGATTTTACTTGTACAAAAGAAGGATGGGACCTAGAGACTTTGCATTGATTATGAGGCACTAAATAAAATCATTGTCAGGAAGAGGTATTTAATACAATGGATTGATGACCTTCTTGAACAACTTAAAGGGTCTAAGTTCTTCAGAAAAATCAATTTAAAGTCTGGTTATCACTAGGTTCCAATAGAACCCACAGATGTATGGAAGGCCACCTTCAAATCGAAGGAGGGCCTTTTTGAGTGGTTGGTCATGCCTTTCGGGTTGACGAATGACCCTGCAAATTTTATGAGGATGATGGATTACATATTTAAGCCCTTTACCAACTCACTCATGGTTGTATATCTGGATTACATCCTCATCTTCAACAAGAGTTGGGAAGGGCTATTGCAACACATTCAGAAGGTCCTTCAAAGCTCGCAGAAGCACAAACTATGTGCTTGCAACAACCATGGTTAAAAATTCATGTAAAAAAAATAAGACCAAGGTCACGGGAGACGTATTCCAAGCTGAATGGTGGGAAAAACATCCTAGTGGGTGTTCATTTTGGTTTATTATGGCTAAGGAAATTGGCAAAGGCAAAAGACATTATTAGGTATTTATTTATGAAAATAATGGAAATTAGGAGAAAAGGAAGGTGAAAGGTCATATGCTACATGTGAGGAGGAAAATGAGGAAAAATAATGGAAATTGAAGCAAATAGAGGCCTCAATAATAAAAAGGCTTATGAGGATCAATTTATGGCTTTTGTTAGTGTTAAGTTTTTTGTTAGTTCAATTTTGGAGCTCTCATTTTCTACTCTCTCTCTCATACTCTGGGATTTGGAACAAGAAAGAAAAATAAGAGCAAGAAAGCAAAATAGGATATCAAGATGAGCAACTATAATGGGTTTTGCTTACAGGTACCGAGTTGCATGTATGATTTCCTTGCGATTTTTGGAATGCATGGAAGACATGTGTTGTTTCTTGGTTATGATCTGTCATTGACATGGAGGATTTGTTGTGTTGATGGTGGTTTTTCCTTTCCTTTCCACTTCCTAGATAGCCATGGTGTTGTGGGTTTATTTCCTTTTGTTTCCTGGTTGGTTCTCATGCTCCTTTGGTTGTAGGTTAAGTTACTAGTTCTTAGAGCCTTAGTTGGAAAAAAGCTCTGGAAGCCCTGTAACAACTTGGGTTGAGTTAATAGTCCTGGGAGCCTTGGTTGGAAAAATTATTTGGAGCCCTTGGTGGATTGAGTTACTAGTCCTAGAAGCCCTGGTTGGATAAATTCTCTAGAGCCCAACAATAGCCGTGGGTTGAGTTACTAGTCTTGGAAGAATTGGTTGGAACAAACACTTTAGAGCCTTGGACAACTTGGGTAGAGACCAATCTCGTGATGGTTAGTGATGTCCGACTGTGAGGTGAAATCATTGGTTGAGGGTTGAGGTGGTTTGGCCTCTGGAAGCCCTGGTTTGGTTTTGTTTTATTTTTTTCATGAGACCCCACATTCATGCTTGGAATATGGCGTGGGGGTGATTCACTAAAAGAGAGATTTGGTTCACCCCAATTTGTGGTCGAAGTACCTAATTTGGTTGTATTTTCATATGTTAATAAGAGTTTCTTTTTCTTGGTACTTTCATGAGTAAATGTGCATGACATTATGTAGATTTAATGGTTTTTTCCTCATTGATGTATCTCTGGTTATTTGCTGGTTATAAGTATGTTTTATGACAATTATGATATATGACTCTCATCGTGTTTTGGGAAGTATATGAAATGTTAGTGAATTAATGAAATAATATATAACAATGCAAATTTTGTGAGGATACATCAGTGGTGATCCATGGTATTGCACCAAGAGTGTTGCAACTCCCAAGGGATCCTCAACTCAAATTATCAACACGGGGTTCATACAAACTTAGATGTGACAATGCTATATTCACAATAGGTTAGGTTCTACTCATGTCACCCTTAGTCATGAAATCAGATCAATGTGTTTAGAGACCATTCCTCCAACTAACTATAGTGAAAACTTCTTATGAAAGCATAATTGAACCTCATTCTAACTATGAAAGTTAAAATCCCATTCATTCAAATGTAGATGCTAATTAACATTGCATGCAAGAGAAAGGGCTAGTATACTTGCAGAAGTAAAGCTACCCTACTTTGCAAATTTAATCAAATCAATAACTCACTTGCATGTATCATTGATCTTCTTCACATTTTCTTGAAAATAAGGAATCTAACTTTTAACATGCTTACGAAAAAAATACTAATTCTAACTCTATTTTGTAGTGAGGAAAGGAGGATGTTGGAGTGCTCTAAGAGCCTTCCTTAATAGTCAAATCACAAGTTGGAGCCATTATTCAACTTAACTAGGCTAGGATTGAAGAGGGGAGAAAAACTGGTTGAAAAGAACACTCATAGAGGGCTGCTACAAGAGCTGCTATAGGAGGCCCTGTGTTGCTACAAGAGGCCTTGTATTGCTACAAGAGGCCCTGTTTTTCTACTGGAGGGGTTCTGAGAGAATTTTGAGGGTTGAAATGGTGGATTGAGGGTAGGATAAGATGGATGAAGGTAGGAGTAAGTGAATTAAGGTTAGGGCAGTCCCCTACCCAAGCTTAGGACCTCTCAGAAGTCTATCTTGCACCAAGGTTGATGCCCATGGTGTCCTCTATTTTCCTTAACAAAATGATTGCGTAAATAGAGTTTGGGAGCAGTGTGAGGTGCAGAGGAAGAATATGGAAAGGTTAAGGTGGAGATGGAAATATTATCCCACCCTTGCATATTAATACAACCCTGCAGCTAGACAAATACATGCATCAAATGACTAATATCATAGTGAGATAAATTATCATGGAAAAGATGAGTTGAATTTGCCTAAAATCTATCCTATTCCACAATGCTACTCTAATCACTGAATTAAATCCTAAGTTTCATAGAATAAACATGCAAAAGGATCAAAACTAACATCTATCTATTTCCAAGAAATCATAAACAAATGTTTTTGGATTGAGACTGTAAATATTTCCAATCACTCTTCCCATAAGAGAGGTGATAGGGAAGCCTACAATCATAAGTTTTATAGCTTAACATATACTAAAATAAGAAAAAAACGTGAAATGATTTGAAATAAGAACAAGAAACAAATACATAAGAGGGACTAAAGCCTCTGGTTTGGGACCAAACCCAACGGTTTCTACCCTCTAAAACTAGCTCAGATCCAAATCAATGGAAAAATTCTCATTAGTAGAAAATAATAGTCTCATACATCACATGAAAGTTAAGAATAACAATGTCAAGCACTAGGACTAGTAGCTACTCTTAGATAAATAAAAAAATTGAATCCTAATGAGCCTTTCAACTAGTTTATTTATACAAAAAGGTAGCTGATTGCAGCTCCCTTGAAAATAGGAGTGATTCCTTCCAAGATATCGAGAATTTTGGATCTAGTTCTCCTTGATCTTAACATGGACTTAGAGTCCCTCGACTGCTAGTGAATTCAATCCATGAGTGAAAATCCTGTGATCCTAAGCTGAGTTAGAGAGTTAAGGAGGTGGACAAGTCCCCTAGATTCTCTATTGGTTGTCTCCATCAAGCCCCTACATAGTAAATGCCTCAAAATTGGCTCTTTTTCCTGCAAATTAATCATGTTAGGCCTCATAATATAACAAACACCTTTTCATATTCTTACTAAGCATATTATGACTAAAAATGAAAATTAATGTGAGAAAAAGATAGTTTTAAGGGTTGGAGGATAACATAATGAACTTTAAAATATACCTATTAATGGGACCCATCAATTAGTCCTCTTAGATGATTCTCAGGTAAGTATGATACCCCTATGCTCAAATATGTTATTGTGACCTGTAGATTACATGTTTTTGATATGTTTGACGAAATTCTTGTCATTGCTAGTAGGTGTGAAAGCAAGTCCTTGTTCAGATTTTTGCATTAGTACCCTTGTTGTTATTTATCCTTTCTGGAAGTTTCATGAAGTTATGGGAAATGACTTGAGTCCTGTCCCTGAAAAAGTGGCACAGAATCCGGTGTCGCTAACACATAACTGCTTGAAAAAGGCCACAATCGCATGGATGCTTTGCTGTGGGAGTGAATTGAGGGTCCTAGTTGCATGCATGCCTTATCATTGGAGCCGCTGGGACTCTAGGGAAATGAAAGGAAAGTTGTCTTAGGGGTTGGTCACCTGGAAGGGTTGGTTGGCTCCTGAAGGTTCTGTAACATGTGTGGAAGTTCAGATTGGTCTTGTCATGTCGGTTCCACTTCCTTACCTATACTTGGTGAGTTGAATCATTTAATAGTAACTCTTCATCTCATGTTTACCCCAATGGACTAGTTAGCTTGGGTAAATGTGGGAGGAGGGTGTTACAGAGTGGTATCAGAGCATGGTTCACCCTTTGGATTGGATGGGCAGTGTTGGTCATGCATACATGTCCGTCGCATATGTGCTCTTTATGCTTGTGGTATATATGATTTTTATCTATGCATGGTGGTGGTCATTGTTGCAATTGTGTCACCATGTGAAAGTTGCTGGTGTTGTTGTATGTGATTGTCATGAGTGTATGTTGGTTATGCACTTGTTATGCATATAATTGTTTATACATCATTATGCATACATTGGCATGGTTATAGTTGTCATGCATGAGTTAATTGTAGGAATTTTATGTCATCATGATGTTGTTGGTATGTTATGATGCTGATGCGTTGGTTGAGATAGAGCAGGAGATGCAGATCATCAAAGTGAAGTTGCGACACTAGACTTCAAGGTGAGAGAAAATTGTCATATAGGTTTGTATATTTGGCATGTAGGTATGTGTTTAATGGTTTTTATAATCATTAGGGTTACTTATATGCTTTCCATTCTATTGTTATTTTGGTGACATGTATGGTAAATTCTAGTTGATTAGTGTAGTCATATGAACATGCGTTGGATAATCATGAATGATAGTAACTTGTTGTTGTATGCACTGTGGTCATATGCCTGATGATTATGGTTATGACATTCATGTATGATTTAATATATTGTGATATAATGTCATACTAATCTAGACTGACTGTGTATATGTGATTGTTATGCATGAATGACAATTGTTTATGAGTTTATGAGGTGAACATGTTAGCTAGTTACTTTTATGGATATCATGACCTTATTTATATTCAAGTTGATGTGTTTTGAAGTGATATCTTGCTAATCTAGATTGATTATGTAGACAAGATAGCCTCCCTTGAGATACATTAAGGTATGAGTTTGATTATGTCATCTATTTGTTTATTAACTATTTGATTATGTCGCTTATTTGGTGTCTATTATGTCATCTATATATTGTTTGAATGTTTGATTAATTACATGATATGAGTATGTGTCGAAAAGATTTCCTAAAGGAATGATATTGTTTCAAGACGGTTGTGTTAACACATTATGTGCTGAGACAATTGATATGTACTTGAGTGTAAGTGGGTGATAATTGTAGTATTATGACTAGTGGCTATGAGTTGATTATGATAGGTTTGTTAGTCTTGGTAAATGTTGCATTAAAATTAATATATATGTTGTCTTCATATTTGGAACATGTGGTTGACATGTGTGTTCAGTTACAAGGTAATGTGATTGGCACAACAAGGTAAGATAATTGGTATACTGTTATAATTATTTATGCACTAACAATTATGTGTTTATGGCAATATGATACATGGAATTGCATGGCAAAGAGACGTACATGAAATCTTGAATAAGGCTCAAGTTGAGCTCTCCTTGGGAAACATGGGGATTTAGTCAAGGTGTTTGTTTCTAGTTTTGTGATTTTAGTATTTTGTGATTTGTTTTGTGCTTGATTTGCGGTTTTGATTGAGTCTGGTGCAAGGAATTGCCGCTTTGTTTGTGGTGTCATATTGCTATTGGTTTTTCATGGTTTTCTTCTTGTTTGTTCCTTGTTATTGCCTTTTATTTTTTTAGGGTCTTGGGAATTGGTTGGGTAGGAAGTTAATGGAGCTCGAGGAGATATGAATGAAACCTAGTAGTTAATGTAAGATCCACATGAATCTTGGTGCATGAGTAAGGGCAACTAAAGATAAGAGTATGACAGTCAGTTGAGTTGGTTGGGTCCATTAGGATAAATGGACGATGGAAGAACATTCATGAGAAAAGCAGTAGGAAAGGTAAAGTAAATGGGCTTAAGGTAAAAAATGCCTTGGCTATGTTGGGAACTAATTTTCTCAATGATGTGCATGCATGCATGGATAAAGGGAGTTCTATTAACCTAGACCTTATGATATTTGGTAATTATGTTATGATCATGATTATGTTAATGACTATGTATGTATAGATGTATGTATGTCTGTTGTTGTTTGACATGGTTTTTTGTGATCATGACTGTTTTATGCTAATTTTTATATTTATACATGTATGTATGTATGTAAGTTTTTGTCTCATAGGGTCGTCAAGAATCATTCTTGTGGAGGAATGATTGTTTATGCAAGTGAATGACATGAAGAGGTTCCTAGTTTTATAAGGAATCAAGTGGGAAGAGAAGCCCTGGCAAATATGAGGTAAATATCATGTGGATATGAATTTCTATTATGTGTTTAACTATTCTTATGTTTATGTTATGGACAAGCTATGCTAAGGGATACATCAACAGAATAAAAGCAGTATGATTTGCGACATGCTGGGACACACATGGATGGTTGAAAGATACTAGAAGCAAGGTTGATTAGTAAAGTGAGTGTGTGGTCTATGGATGTGCAATACTACTGTTGTATATATGGTGTACATGTTACACGTGATGTTTTGTGCATGCGGTGTTGTATATATATTGGTGATTGTGTACATGTTATTTATGTAGTGCTGTGTACAGATGGTGTTGTGCGCATGCTGGATATGCAGTGTTGTGTACATATGGTGTTGTGCTCATGTTGGATATGCAGTGCTATGTACATGTGGTGCATTGTTCATGTTCCATATGCGCTGCTATGTACATATGGTGTGGGGTGCATGTTGTACATACGGTGCTAACTACATGTGGTGCTGTGTGTATGATTGTACATGTGGTGCTGTGTGCATGTGGTGTTGTGTACATGTTGTGCATGTGGCATTGTGTACATGAGGTGTTGTGTACAAGTTGTCTAGGTGGTGTCGTGTACACATTGTGCAGGTGGTGCTATGTACATGTGGTGTTGTGTACATGTTGTGCAGGTGGTGCTGTGTACATGTGGTAATGTGTATATGTTGTACATGTGGTACTATTATACATGTGGTATTGTGTGCATGTCGTACATGCTGTGTTGTACACATGTGGTAATGTGTGCATGTCGTACATGTTGTTTTGTGTACATGTGGTACTATGTATGTGCGTTGCATAGTCGTAGTATCGTGACATGTGTATTCATTGTGTTGTACACCGAATGTAGGTGTATGTATTGTATTGTGTTGTACACCAAAGGTAGGTGTATGTATTGTATTTTATTTTACATCGGGTGTAGGTGTATTTATTATGTTGTGTTGTACACTGGGTGTAGGTTATGTGTTGCGTCGTACACCAGATGCAGGTGTATGTGTTGTGTTGTACACTGGGTGTAGGTGTATGAGTTGTATGTTAGGTGGAGGTGCATATTGTATGGTGTTGTATGGCGTGTGTAGTTGTATGTGTGTGATGCACACACTGTGTATGTGTACATGGTTGAAGAGAAGGCACTGGGTGCTTGCTAGGTTTGGAAACTGATCCGATGTGTGTATAGAAAGGATAAAGGTAGAGGCTAAGGATCGATTAAAGGACAAGTATAAATATTTTATTTGAGTTTTAATTATGCATGTGATCTATGATTCCATTTTATGATGATTACATGTGATCTATGATTTTTGTTTGTGATGGTTACATGTGATATATGATTTTTATTATGATGGTTTCATTTTGAGCTAGCTGGATGTGATATGTTTATACATGATGATTTGATCAAATAGCTAGTTTGAATTTTTTTGACATGAAGCAAATAAAATTACAATTGAACCTTATTGATGGGCCACCGATGAGGTATGATGTGAATTTATTTTGAATCTAATGACAAGTATGCGCTTGGTATAGGAGAGCATGAAAATTCCCAGTTGGGTGGTTAAAACTGACTCCAAGAATTAGTAATAACGATTTTTTTTTGGAACAAGTAGTGGTATGCTTGTAAAGCACTTCAGGAGCAGGGTCATTGTGGGACATTGGTACCCAATAGTATCTATTCATTTCCATGAGCATGTTATGATGGTATGATGGGTTTGAGGCAGGGATATCCCTTGGTTTTTGGAGCTTCCGATGTGAGGAAACCTTTCAAAGGGAGGGGTCACCCGAGGGATTATTTTGCAAAGAAGGGGATGCCCTTAGAACTTGGAAGGTGCGTGACTGCAAAAAAGGGGGTTACCGGATTAATTGAGGAACTATGTAGAAGAGAAGGGAAGACCAGGGGATGGATTTTTTTTTGTCATTAGCATTGCTAGATGGAATCAAATGCACATTAAGAGTGTGCCCTAAAACAATGAGACGATAACTATTCATTGAAGGAACAAGTAGTGCAGGATTGAAGCGCTAGACATTGGATGTAGATTTGACTTTGGTAGTGGATTCTGGAATTCATGGGAAGGAGGTGAATTGTGGTACTACTTTTGAGGGTGGAGGTGTGAGCCTCTGGATTCCATTGTTGCTAATGCAGGCACCATATCCTTTTTTTGCTGGTTGAAAAAATGTGCATATGTGTATATTACTGTAAATATTGTATTGAGTTGGATTTATAAAACTACATAGACAATATCATTATTTGTTGGGTGAATAAAATGTTCATGAGTGTATATGCGATTGTTATTATAAATACCATAATAAGTTGTGTTATAAAGCTCCAGTAAATGATACGTTTGTCATGTTTCAGTAGTGGTCATTGTAAATAATGAATCGAGCTGTGTTATAAAGCTCCATAGGTGGTATGTTTTTCTTTCAGCGGTTTTTTGGTTTAGAGGTGTCATTGAACACCAAGGAAGGCGTTTCCCCAAGGGGAAGGGTTTTGTAACAACCCTAGTTAAAAATTCATGTAAAAAATATAAGACCAAGGTCATGGGCCACATATTCCAAGCTAAATGGTGGAAAGAAACATCCTAGTGGGTGTTCATTTCCATTTTTTATGGCTAAGGAAAATGGCAAAGGCAATGACAAAGGATTTGGAAAGGAAACATGCATTATTTGGAATTTATTTATAAAAATAATGGAAATTAGGAGAAAAGGAAGGTGAAAGGTCACATGTTGCATGAGGAGTAAAATGAAGGAAAAATAATGGAAATTAAAGAAAACAGAGGCCTCAATGATTAAAAGGCTTATGAGGATTAATTCAAGGCTTTTGTTAGTGTTAAGTTTTTTATCAGTTCAGTTTTGGAGCTCTCATTTTCTACTCTCCCTCTCATGCTATGGGAAACTTAGAGTTTTCTTGGAGCACTCTTGGAGGAGTGTGGCATACTTGAGATTTGGAGCAAGAAGGAAAAAGAAGAGCTTGAAAGTGCAAGAGGACATTTGGATAAACAACTACAACGGGTTTTGCTTGTAGGTACCGAGTTATATGTTTGATTTCCTTGCTAGTTTGGCATACATGGGACATGCATGCAATTTCTTGATTATAATCTCTCATTGCCATGGAGGATTTCCTGTGTTGATGATGGTTTTCCATAGCCTTTCCATTTATTGGATAGCCATAGTGTTGTGGGTTTCTTTCCTTTTGTTTCATGATTGGTTCTCGTGTTCCTTTGGCTGTGGGTTGAGTTACTAGTTCTTGGAGCCTTGTTTGGACAAATGCTTTGGAAGCCCTGCAATAGACACAACTTCGGTTAAGTTACTAGTCTTCGAAGCCTTGGTTGGGAAAATTCTCTAGAGGCCTTGGTGGGTTGAGGTACTAGTCCTAGAAGCCCTAGTTGGACAAATTCTCTTGAGTCCAGTAGCAATTGTGAGTTGATTTACTAGCCTTGGAAGCCTTGGTTGGAAAAAATTCCCTGGAGCCTTGGACAACTTGGGTAGAGACCGATTTGGTGATGGTTAGTGATGTCTGATCCTGAGGTGGAATATTTGGTTGATGGTTGAGGTGGTTTTTCCTCTGGAAGCCATGGTTTGGTTTTGTTTTATTTGTTTCATGAGATCCCACATTCATGCTTGGAATATGGTGCAGGGTGGTTTGTTGAAAGATAGATTTGGTTCAACCCAATCTATGGTTAGGTGGTACATGGAAGTCCCTAACTTGGTTGGATTTGCATATGTTAATAAGATCTCCTTTTCCTTAGTATTTTCATGAGTAAATGTGAATGATATTATGTGGCTTTAATGGTTGTTTCCTCATTGATGTATCTCTAGTTATTTGTTGGTTATAAGTATGTTTTATGACAATTATGATTATGAATCTCATCATGTTTTGGTTAGTTTATGAAATGTTAGGGAATGAATGAACTAATAGATAACAATGCAACTATTGTGAGGATACATAAGTCCTCTTAGATGATTCTCAGATAAGTATGATACTCCTATGTTCATATATGTTGTTGTGACATGTATATTACATGTTTATGATATGTTTTACGTAATTCTTGTCATGGCTAGTAGGGGTAAGATCAAGTCCTTGTTAAAGTGTTTGCATTAGTACCCTTGTTTCAATGTTACTTATCATTTCTAGAAGTTTCATGAAGTTTTGAGCAGTGGCATGAGTCTTGACTCTGAAAAAGTGGCACAAAATCCAGGGTCACTGGCACAAAACTGCCTAAAAAGGCCCCAGTCACATGGATGCCTTGCCGTGGGAGTGAATTGAGGGTCCCAGTTGCATGCATGATTTTTAATGGGAATGGTTGAGGCCCTAGGGCAATGAAAGGGCAAGTTGCCTCAGGGGTTGGTCACTTAGAAGGGTTGGTTGGCTCCTGAAGGTTCTGTAGCATGTGTGGAAGGTCAGATTGGTCTTTTCATGTTGGTTCCACTTTGTTAACTATACTTGGGGAGTTGAATCATATGATAGTAACCCTTTGTCACATGTTTACCCAAATGGACCAGTTAGCTTGGGAAAATGTGGGAGGAGGGTGTTACAAAGTGGTATTAGAGCATGGTTCACCCATTATATTGGATGGGCGGTGTTGGTCATGAATACATGTCACTTGCATATGTGTTATTTATGCTTGTGGTATATGTGCATGTTGTCTATGCATGGTGGTGGTAATTGTTGCAGTTGTGTCACCATGTGAAAGTTGATGGTGTTGTTGGATGTGGTTGTCATAAGTGTATGTAGGTTATGCACTTGTTATGCATGTCAATGTTTATATGTCATTATGCATACATTGACATGGTTATAATTTTCATACATGAGGTCATTGTAGGAATTTTAGGTCATCGTGATGTTTTTGGTATGTTATGATGCTGATGTGTTGGTTGAGATAGAGCAGGAGATGCATATCATCAAAGTGAAGTTGCACCACTAGACTTAGGGGTGAGAGCAGATCATCATATAGGTTTCTATGTTTAGCATGCATGTATGTGGTTAATGGTTGTTATAAGCATTAGGGTTACTTATATGCTTGTCATTCTATTGTTATTGTGGTTACATGTATTATAAATGCTATTTGATCAGTGTAGTCATATGCACATGTCGAATAGTCAAGAATCATAGTAACCTGTTCTTATATGCATTGTGGTCATAGGCCTAATGATTACGGTTATGAAATTTAGTATGAGTTAATATGTTGTGATATTATGTCATACTAATCTAGACTGACTATGCATATGTGATTTATATGCATGAATGACAATTGTTTATGAGATTATGAGGTGAACATGTTAGCTAGTTATTGTTATGGATATCATGACCTTATTTATGTTTGAGTTGATGTGTTTTGAAGTTATATCATGCTAATCTAGATTTATTATGTAGACTGGATAGCCTCCCCTGAGATACATTAAGGTATAAGTTTGATTATGTTGTCCATTTGGTGTTTGAGTGTTTGATTATGTCACCTATTTGGTGTTTGAGTGTTTGGTGTCTATTATGTCGTCTATTTGTTGTTTGAATGTTTCATTACTTACATGATATGAGTATGTGTCGATAATATTTCTAGAAGGAATGATATTTTTTCAAGACGATTTTATTAACACATTATGTGCTGATACAATTGATATGTACTTGAGTGTAAGTGGGTGCTAGTTGTAGTATAATGACTAGTGGTGTTGAGTTGATTATGATATGTAGAATTAGTCAAGGTAAAGATTGAATTCAAATTAATAGATATGCTGTCTTGATATTTGGAACATGTGTTTGACATGTGTGTTTAGTTACAAGGCAGCATGATTGGAAAAACAAGGTAAGATAATTGGTATGTTGTTATATTTATTTATGCACTGACAACTATGTGTTAATGGAAATCTTGAAGAAGGCTCAGGTTGATCTCTCCTTGGGAACCATGGGGATTGATTCATGGTGTTTGTTGCTAGTTTTGTGCATTTGGTCTTCTATGATTTGTTTGCGCTTGATTTGAGGTTTTGATTGCATATGGTACAAGGCCTTGCCACTTTGTCTGTGGTGTCATATTGTTATTGGTTTTTTAATGGTTTTCTTCTTGTTTGTTTCTTGTTCTTTCCTTTTATGTTTTGAGGGTCTTGGGAATTAGTTGGGAAGGAGGATGTTAATGGAGCTCAGGGAGAGCTCAATGAAACTTAACAGGTAATGTAATATTTACATGAAGCTTGATACATGAGTAAGGGAAACTAAAGATAAGAGTATGACAATTAGTTGAGTTGGTTGGGTCCATTAGGATAAATGGACGAAGGTAGGAAATTTATGAGAAAAGTAGTAGGAAAGGTAAAGTAAATGGGATTAAGGTATCAAATGCCTTGGCTATGTTGGGAAATATTGTTCTCAATGTTGTGCATGTGTGCACGGATAAAGGGAGTCCTCTTAACCTAGACCTTATGATACTTGGTAATTATGTTGTGATAGTGATTATGTTAATGACTATGTATGTATGTCATTTTCTGATAGGGTCATTAAGGATCATGAGTGTTTATGATAATTTTTGTATGTATATATGTATGTATTTATGTATGTTGTTGTCTGATAGGGTCATTAGGAATCATTATTTTTGAGGAATGATTACTTATTCAGACGAATGACATGAAGAGGTTTCTATTTTTATAAGGAATCAAGTGGGAAGAGTAGCCTTTACAAATCTATGAGGTCAGTATCTATAGGTTCTGATATTTTAGTTTAACCAAATAAGCAAATTTCATGTGAATTCTATCAGTTTACATACAAGTACATACATGTTTCTCTAGTTTGATGTCGATCCCTAGCTGCCTTAGCTCCAAGTCCTCTGTCTTCGCTACCAAACCGACCAATTCCTCCTTGCCAATCTGGGATCAACCTTTCTGATTTCCAAACCTAGAAGACTCTAAGGATAAATCTCATAAACTTCAATGGAAGGAACTGCAGGTATCAGGCAAGGGAATCGTTTCGATTGAACCATTACATACAGTAGAATGTAGGGTTCGACAACTTTGGAACTTCTTGGTGGACCAAGTTAAGGTCGAATGGGAAAATTATAGTTCTAGGTCTGCTATCTAGGAAGACACAGAGGCCATATGCTAGAATTACTCTAACCTGTTTTGATTTAAAAGAAAAAAACACTAAAATGTTTTTTTATACATCCTTGCTTTATTTTACTAGATACATAAGACCATCATTTTGAACTTATCTATAACTATGAACATTATTTCAAATTATTATGTTTTTTCATGTATGCTTAATTAAATACATACCCATTGATTCTACATGGATATCTATGTGAATTATGTCACGAACGAAATGTATACATATCATGTTTTACCTATTAAGATGTGTGATGAGGTTAAAGAACACTTTTTTCTTTATCATTGATGAGATGGATATAACTATAGTGACCACACTTGACTACTTAATGTGAAAGCTAACTATAGGTATATTGAGTAGACATAGCTGAATCTGTTAGGCAAACTCAAAGACCATTGTCATAGATGTCAACAAATAGGTATGTTGGAAATTGTAAATTGAATACATTGTGGTTTTACATATATGGATGCCTAAGTTATAATGTGTAGTCAAGTGTCTATATCGCATATGATATCGTTATTTTGGTTTTGAATATATTGATGCTTATGTTATCATGTGTATTCAAGTGTTTATATCACCAATGATACTGTTATTTTGGTTTTAAATATATTAATGCTTATGTTATAATGTGTAGAAAAGTGGTTATAATGCAGATGATATCCTTATCCAAACTGACTATGTGATGACAAAACTCGAAGAACAGTTGAGGATCAGTGAGATTACATGATAGGGTGTCGCCCTTGGTACTACTAGGAGGGGTGGAGGTGTTTCCCATCGTTTATCCTCCAAAACCTGGGGTCATGAGAGGACAATGTGAGTCACGCTCCCCTAGATGTGTGATGATGACTACTAGATGCCTATTGGGGAAGTTAAGTTGATGTAGTTGACACTCCCACCATTGGGGTTTTATGGATAGTTAGGTTAGTATAGCTGACGCCATGGCGTATTCTAGTAGAGTACAGATAGGATGGGAGAGGAAGATATTAGGAAGGATAGGATTATTCTAGAATAGCTTGGGTACTATGTTGGGGCAGAGCATGACTACTAAAGTTGTAAACCAATAAATGTTCAAAATACAAATTTTAAAATATCCTCACATTATAAGTGTGAATCCAATCACATAACACAATCCTTACAAGATTATACTAATCATTAAAGCAATTATTTATATATTATATAAACTCAAACTTCACGACAAATTTTTCTGAAAGAGGGGTGTATGTAATGACCAATCTACAATGATAGACATAATGTGATTATTAGCATACATACGAGGCATGCATATGATAACTACATATGCATGCATCGCTTGCACAACACTAGTATCCATATTAAATTATGAATAATTTCCAAGCATAGGATAAAATACGTAATTATTGAAGATACTAAATAAATACCTAACTCGCAAGAATATATTGAATACATTAAAGTAAGGTATTTATGTGTGTGTCAACATCATAATAGGTAACCATAGTATATTATTCAAAATAAAAGATTAATGCTATATACTATACAAATCAAAATGGAAATATAATTTATACAAAATAAAATGAAAAGACAATTACATATAAATAAAAGAAATTATAATACACACACACACATATATATAACACAAAAAATAAATGCAGAAAAAATATTATGTATGGTATACAATGAAAGTATATTATACATATAATCCAAATTAAACAAAAGTGTATTGCATACAACAAAAAGAAAATATAATGTGTTGTATCTTACGTAACCCAAACCAAATAATTAAGGCACTGCACCATTAGTTTTTAAGGAGGGCAGCTGATATTATAAGCTCATGTTTCAAAAATGAGATTGTAAACCTACTATCTTTAGGATGGACCACCGCCTCTAATCATAAATACCTTATCCCCCTGACAAGGCCAACAAGAGATGACTCAACATGCAACCAACTTAGATGGGGAGAGGATTTGGTGGAGAGGCGGTGCAGGAAGAAGAGCCTCGGGGGGGAAATATAATGAGATCAGAGGAGACAAAGAAGGGGGAGAAAGGAAGGAAGGAATGATATACAATTGTGGAGCAACCCTGAAAATTTTGGGAATATGAGCAATTGTTCTTGGAGTTTTGGGCACGAGGGCTAGACGACATCGCCCTCAGAGTCTTCTGGGTCTGGGAACTAGAAAGGTTGATCCCATATTGGCAGGGATGAATTGGTCAATTTGGTAGTGAAGGCAAAGGACTTGGATCCAAGGCAGCCAGGGATCGACATCAAATGAGAGAAACATGTACAAACTTGTATGTAAATTGATAGAATTCACATGAAATTTGCTTATTTGGTTAAACTGAAATATCAGACCCTATAATATCATGTGGATATGAATTTATATTACGTGTTTATACTATGCCTATGTTTATGTTATGGACATTCTATGTTGAGGGATACATCAATGGAATGAAAGAATTATGATCTGTGACATGACAGGACAAGCATGGATGGTGGAAACATACTAGAAGTAAGGTTGATTGGTAGAGTCAGTGTGTGGTCTATGGATGTGCCGTACTACTGTTGTATATATGTTGTACATGTTGCACCTGTGATTTTGTGTACATGTGGTGTTGTATATATATTAGTGATCATGTACATGTTGTTTATGTAGTGCTGTGAATAGATGGTGTTGTGTGCATGTTGGATATGCAGTGCTATGTACATATGGTGCTGTGCACATGTTGGATATGTAGTTCTATGCACATGTGGTTCTTTTTGCATGTTTCATATGCGGTGCTGTTTACATATGGCATAGTGTACATATGGTGCTATGTACATGTGGCGTTATGTGTATGATTGTACATGTGGTGTTGTGTGCATGTGGTGTCGCGTACATGTTGTACATGGAGTGTTATGTGAATGTGGTGCTATGTACATGTGGTGCTGTGTATATGTGGTGTTGTGTGCATGTGGTGCTGTGTACACGTTGTGCATGTGGTGCTATGCACATGTGGTGCTGTGTACATGTTGTGTAGGTGGTGTTGTGTATAGATGGTATTGTGTACATGTGTTACTGTTATATGTGTGGTATTATGTGCATGTCATACATGCTATGTTGTACACGTATGGCATTATGTTCAAGTCGTACATGTTGTTTTGGGCACGTGTGGTGTTGGCTTAAGGGGGCCTGACCCAGGTTCAGAGTTATTCATGCCAACCAACAAAACCATAACTGCTGGCCCTTTCAACAACAACCTGCATAGCACAGGCTGCAGTCTCACATGAAGCAATATTAGGGGATGCTAGAACCAGGTTTCTGCATCCAGAGGCATGTGTGATGGTTTTCCTGAGGTTCTTATAGCTTAGATCTACCTTCACACAGACCTAGTCCTTCCAACTATCAATTGCTACAACTTTATTGAAATGAATTTCAGATCTTTGCGAAGGTACACGATCCTACTTAATTTGCATAAAAGGTACATATTCACTACTTTCACACAATAAATCATATCCCTAGATATGGCTTTGCGCAAATCTACCCTTTTTTGAATAGTCAATTATAATATATCTATCTAGTACTTCACAAAGGTAGTTAATTACTCTTATCATGCATAAATATTATAGATCTCACAGTTTCACGTGGTAAATACACTTTAATTCATAGAAAACATATCATTAAGCGAATATGCATAAACTTAATCATAAATAAGTAATAAGGCACATATGCAATAGATTCGATCAAAAACAGTCTTTATTAGATTTAGCATTCATTTATAGACTCATTCCGCCCTACACACTCAACTATAGGGGAACGCGCACTCAGCTGCGGACTTACCAAGGTCTTAGCGCACTCAGCTGCAGGAACCTTCCCCTTTCACCTAAGTATAGGAAACATACTTTTCCTGCCTTAGCACCATGCCCTTACAATGATTCTCTATCAAAATTTATTCTAAGACTCGCTAAGAATCAATGATATATAGATTTTTCATTACAATACCATGGTCCACGGCCCATGGGTAAGTCTCAAAACAAACCTATCACCTACAAATACAAGGGACTAATGCCTCTTTGACTCTTACTTAGCTTTGCGCTTCGCTTCCTTATTTCGCAGAGACTTTACATTATTTTACAAAAACGTTTACAAAAATTGACTTAACTATAAAAAATTGACCCTAGGGACCTTATCCCAATAGGCCCTCAACAAAAATATGGTGAGTTGTCCTCGAGTCACTCAACTGGCTTCTCCACTTTGTGGCGGATTTCTCTGAACTCCATCTTCAATACTTCAAGGTTCATAATGCTCTGTAATGCGACTTGCTTCACTTCCTCGACCAACTTCTCTGTAGTTGGTCCCTCCATTGCGAGGTGCATGGTCCTTTGTGTATGCTGGAATGTCTTCAACTTCTCTTGGATAGCCAGAGTAACCTGGATTTCTTCCTCTGACCATGGTTGAAGCTGAGCCTTCAAAACTTGTTCCTTGTGCTGCAACTCCTCAACCTGTGCCTGTAACACCTTCATTTCTTGTAAGCACGTGAAGTGTTGTATTGGCGCTAAAGTGCATGCAGTTTACTTGATCTTGTCGAATTTCTGTTGTGCCTCTCTAACCTCTGTACCCAATCTCTGCAAATTTGAGTCCTCTTGCAAAGTGGTCCATAGCTCCATTTCATGTTAAAAGAGAGAACTGCAGTTTTTGTCATGTACTATCCAATGTAGCCATATGTTCCCTGATGGCTACATCACACTGCTCCTTGACCTTTGGCAGAGTAGTCGACTGCAGTTTCAGTTGTAGTTCCGAGATCTTCATCTAAAAATCGAAAGTAACTCGACCTACCTCTTCTTGGACTGTCGCACTGCAACAACCAATTTTCGAACCTTTGCTGATTTGATTGCATCCTTTGGAATGTGTAGCTCTGATACTGAGTTACACACTTGTGTAATTACTTCTTCTAGGCTTTGGCTTCGTGCTACAAGCTCTTCTTTTTCCTTAAGAGCCTGAACCTTCTTAGGGAAGATCTATTCATTGTTCGTTTTAACTTCTCTTATCACCAATAGTATGCGTTGTTCTCTGATCTGAAGCTCATTCGAGATCCCCTGATGAAGTGCATGGAGGGCCTGAAGTGGAAATGCACTAAATTCATACCCACTCCTTTGATCTTTCCAAGCTATGCATTGTCTTCCTCTGACTCTGCGTGCAATGTTCCTTTTGGAAAGGAAATGACTTTGAGGTCTAGAGTCCATTTTGGTTCCACGGCGCTTGTTGGGTCTTGAAATTGTCGTTCATTTCCATTACACTTTCACTATTATGTCCATTATATCACCTCCATTTCACTACCATGTCACTACATTCATCTTACTTTCATTACAATTGGGCCAAATTTATGTTTTTCCAAACTTTATTAATTCTTAGCCTTTTAAAGTGAATTTGTGGTTAAAAATTAGAAAATAATGTGCATATGCTTATACCTAACAAGTGGGTTGAGATTGTTGACATGTGTAGGTCAAAAGGAGGCTTTTAGAAGACCTTTATGTGGCACCCTAAGGCCAAATTCTAATTTGAGTGGAGAGAATCATTGGATCATGAGGATATGTGTCACATCTCCTAATTGTATTGAAACTCTAAGAAGACATGTGTCTTATCAGTGCCTATTTTGATTAGGATTCTAGAGGTAGAGAGAGAGATTCATGGAATCTCATTAATGAGATGGCTTCTCATCTTTTTGTATAAATAGGAGATCTCTCTCCTTCATTTGGGAGCTTAGCTTTTTAGTTCTTAAGCTTGTAGCTTTTTGGTAGCTCTTTAGGTTGGAGCTTGTAGTTCTTCTTTGATGGCTTTGGAAAGCTTTGGAGAGCTTTGTTGTACTTTGTAATTTTGAAGAATTTGATTAAAGCTTTGATGTTCTCAACATGGAAGGAGATGTGAAGTAGATTCCATGGAGCACATTAGAATGTAAGGTAGAGTAGATTTTGTTTTGAAGTTTTGCTTTGATTTCATTCAAGTATGTCATTTTATTTCTTTCAAGTTTGATAGTTTAGATTTTCCATTCATGCAATTTTAATTCATGCAAGTGTGTTCAACCGGTTGATTATAGATTTATCTAACTGTGTAATTTATACTTGACAAAATATTCCAAGAAATTAGTCTTCCTATTTTCCGATTGGTGAATTGGAGCATAGAGAACACAGTAGATTAGTTTTTCTTTACATGTTATTACTTTTTTCTTAGTAGGATACTCATTACATAAGTTCATGTCTCATTGAGTCTTTTTAGTTCCTTAAGAATGAAATTGGCGATACGTGAAGTTATGAATGGGGCTTGATTTGTTTTTCTTTCTTTCTGCTTATTGTAGTCTTTCATTCTCTCATGATTATATGATGATGTTTCTAAAGCCAACATTGGTGGAATGTTATGATTATGAATGAGATGACTTGCTTTCCATTAGTATAGCATTAGATAGTTTAGTGTCATTCTCTCATCCCATATAATGATGCTTTTAGAGCCAACATTGGAGGAATGTTGTGATTATTAATGAGATTGTTGACTTGCCTTTCATTAGTTTAAGAGCAGTTTCAAGTTTTACTTTTGCCTTTAGTTTAAATTGCAACAGTTTTATTTTTCTTTCTTTCTTTTCTTAGATATTTTCCCTACTTAGATTAATCTAACTGTTCAAAGTTTTGATTTGTTTCATTTTCTCTTCTCTTTAGAAATTAGATTATAACTTAAGAAACAAAATCCCCCAAAACAACATAAACTATAAAACAACGAAGTAAGAAAAAAGGGTTAACTAAGCACATATGGTGCACCACACATCATCAGTTTAAGATACCCGGATTGATAATTTATGTAGCATAGTTTAGGACACTAAATTGACTAAACAACGCTCACGCTCGCTTTCTGCATGCTTGCTTGAACCCCACTCACTTGTCCAATGCTCGCCTAAATTCTGCCTGTCTGAGTCTGCAACTCGTGCAGATCCTTTTGGACGCTCCCCAGTGTTTGCATGAACTGCTTCTCAAATTAAGTCCACATCTTTGTCATTGTGTCTCTGACCTTATCCATAATTTCATCAATGTGCCCTTCTGTGAGGACCATTGGGTCAATGTGCGCTTACTTGTCTGATTTGTGCTTTTTCCTTGGTCCGACAGCTGTATCCTTTTGTCGCTTTGATAGTTTGAAGGGAGTGCTTGGTGTGACACCCTCGCCTACTTCCTGCTTGGACTACTCTTGCTCTTTAGTATGTTGGGAAGCTGATTCTTCGACTTCCACTATGTCCGTTTTGTTGGTGCGCTCTTTCTGAGCACGCTCTTTATCGGCACGCTCCTTTTTAGCAGCTACCTTAGCAACAACATATTTCTTCTTTTGAGCGGCCTTCTCTCATGTTGCTACTTGAACTACTTCTTTCTTCTTCTGCTCAGCTATTGTATACACGAAGGAGCTCTCTCCTCCTTTACTGGTTCCTGTGCCAACATCCGTGGGTTGTCACCACTTTGATGGCCCCCTCCCCACAATATCCTGCACAAATGTATACGAGAATAGGTATGAAAACTTGTGCCAGATCTTCTTAGGATCTCATCTTGCGTAGATGGAGGCATTATGAAAGTCAACCTTGAATTCTGTGAAGGTCCTCAACTGCTCAAACAAGGTTGGAGATAACCTTGGCCTCTAACTTATCACTGTGCAGAGTTCCATCTCGACCAAAATCCAAAAAACTTTGAACTCCATGATCCTCTTTGGATCCTTCATCGCCCACAACGAAGTGAACTTCGCTGCCTCTAATAAATATTGTTCTTGTGGAGGGAACTAACTATCTTTCTGTAGTCGCCATGCGACTAGTACAATCAACAACACGAGCCAAGCATAGTGAAATGCCTTGCTCTCCTCCTGTGCTTCGCAATAGTTTTCTAAGAACTCCTTTCAAAGGTATTGCTCTCTATTGCACCCCCTTTGTGCACTGTGCAACCAATGAAATTTCCAACACTGGAACCTTGTATGCATGACATTTTCTCATGATCTTCCCTACCAAGATCTGAGTGGAAAAATACACTGCTTGGTTTGTGATAGAGCAGAGAGAATATCCACATGACTTCTTGATTAGCCCAACCTCAGTGATCATTTTATCGGCAAGCTCCTTGGCTTTGCTCTTGTCTTCAAATTCCTTGGCTGGGTCCGTCCCGTTATAGGGAAACTTCATAATTCGATGGATCAACATATCTATTATGGGGATTGGTTCGCCTAACCAAAAACACCCATCATGCACCAGTGTGAGAAAATAGCACACAAACAGTATTGATAATTGATCGGTGGAAGTGTGGCACACACATCATATGTAGTAATCCAACCTGCTCAACACCTTTAACCCATCTATTATGGGGATGGATTTTCCTAACCAAAAACACCCATCATGCACTCACATGAGAAACTAGTGCACACAAACAATATTGATAATTGATCGGTGGAATTGTGGCACACACATCATATGCAATAATCTGCCCTGCTCGACACCTTTAACCCATTTCACTGGTTCCAGCCTTGTGACCCCAGTCTCTTTGTAGTAAATTTTGGTCATGTATTTATTGGTGGCCAAGTGAGGGAATTTCTCGTGGTCAGAGATCCCAATCCTCCATCTTTAACACCAGGATATGCACTAAGAGCGCGCCTTCAAAAACTATTCCTTCCAGTAACAATGGTGTAGAGATCACGAATTTTCCTGAATCTGGGTCCTTGGTTACCTTTGCTTTCCCTTTCCATGAAGGGATATACGTTGGGAGCCTCATGATAGGCTCGCCCTACTTAACATCCAATTCCTCAACTCCATCGCGGAGCTCTTCTTCTTCCAAATCCACTGGTTCCTCTGGTTGCTTTGCCTTGTCCTTCTTCTCTTTCTATTGAACCTCTGGGTTCTTCCTCGATGACTGCCTCACTGGTACAGGTTTCTTCTACTTCTCATTAGCAACCAATTTCTTTAGCATAGGCGACCTCAACATCATAGGCACAAATGGAATAGCTTCCATTGACACAACTTCTGAGGCTTTTGCTTGAGAAACAATAACTTCTAAACTTAATGGCTCAGACATTTGTTCAAGGATAACCTTTTGGTTTTCCTCAGATATTTTCAAAAATGCGGGCTTGCAAAAAAATTCTCCCAAGTCTGCTGATTCATGGAGCAAAGACAATAGTGCTCATACAAAATTCTCAGAAGGCAAACTGTTCTTTGACAGACCAACATGTTGGATTTATAGGTGATTTTCAATTCAAATCCAACCATTCCATCCATTTTCTGACCATAATGAAACTTTGACGACAAATCTCCAAAGATTTTTGGCATAAATGTTGCCTACCCACTCCTCCTAATGAGATTTTTTCTATCCAATCATGAACAATGACTTCAACGACTACTTTTGGACCTAGTTGCACAACACCACCCCTTATGGCGTAGCTCGTCCATCACAGCTTCATCTATCGTAGCTTCTTCGATCGCAATATCCTCTATCGTAGCTTTTTCGTCTGTTGTGCAACCTCCATACTGTGAGTTCTTCTTCATCAGGTAGTGTAGTTTATAGTGCCGTGCCCCCTTGCAGCTCCCTGGAGCATTAAGACTGTCTTGCTACCATATAGTCATTGAGTAGGGACAGGATCTGATGTATATAACTTCAATCGACTTCCATTCACCTTTCCAGGGAACAATTCACCATTCAGCTTCACGAGATGAAATGCACCACCATCTGTGATATCCTTGACTACATAGGGTCCCAACCAGTGCATTTGAAATTTACCCGGAAACTTTTTGAACTTACTATCATAGAGCAGAACCAAATCATTCACCTTAAACATGTGCATCTTAATATGCCCATCATGCTAGGCCTTTTCACGTTCCTTTTGCACTTGTTGGTGAAATACTTGCAAGAAATCGGTCTTCTTGCAACTCCATCAACTGTGCAAGCCATTCCTCCAAGGTATCATGATCCGTCATCTCTGTCAAATCTGCAACGCGCAAGCTTGGCAAGATATATTCCATAGGCATCACCGCCTCGATCGCCTAGACCAACCTAAATGGGGTTTTCCCTGTCAACTTCTTGTATGTTGTCCTATATGCTTATAGGACTACTGGTATGTGCACATATGAATTGTTCCTCTTTGCGTTACAAATCTTTTTCAACGCATTCTCTAGAATCTTATTGAACACTTCCACTATACCATTGGCTTGGGGATGATAGGGCATTCTCTTTTTATGGTAAACTTGGAATTCTTCGAGTGTCACACTGATTGTTTTGTTCAGGAAATGCATACCCTATCACTCATCAATACTTTAGGGCACCCAACCGCATTAAGACATATTCAAAAAGGAACTTCACAGCAGTAGGAATAGTACGATCTTTCACCGGCTGCGCTTCTGCTCATTTAGTTAAGTACTCTATCGTAGTAATAATGTACCATGTGCATGTCTTCCTTCCTGGTGGTTGTATTAGACCCACAAAGTCAATTGCCCATATATCAAATACTTGTAACAAAACCTGAGGGTTTAGGGGCAATTCATCTCTTCGCGAAGGCTTTCCCGTCCTTTGAAAAGCATCGCATGCCTTACAAAATGCCTTAGAATGTTTGTGCACTGTCGGCCACCATAAACCCATGTGCAGAATATTATGTGCGGTTGCTCTACCTGCATAATGTCCTCCCGCCACTCCTCCATGTGCCCCGGCAAGGATACTAGCATGCTCAAACTCTAGAACATATATGTGAAATATTTCATCGGTCCCCATCTTATACAAGTGTCCCACTATCACAGAGAAATCAGCAGTGCGGACCACCAGTTCCTTCTTCTGTTTAGTAGAATATCTTTCCAGAGCTATCCCAGTAGTTAAAAAATGAATAATGTCTGCAAAATGATCATCAAAAACACGCACAAAAAAGAGCCTCGCATCTGGCAATCCTTCATCTATATTAGTTGGTTCTTCACCTATCTTGATTCGGCTTGGGTGATATGGTCTCACATTCAACCATCCAAGCTTCACAATCACTTCAAAATCATATTCCTGTAATAATAAAAACCACCTACAAATCTTCCCCCCCAACACAGGCTTATTGACCAAGTATTTGAAAGCGGAGTGATCTGTATACATCTTGAAATGTGTGCCCAATAAATAATGTTGAAACTTCTGCAACGCATAGACCATTGCCAACCCTTCGTGCTTTGTAGTGGAATACTTCTTCTCGGATTTTGATAGTTTCCTACTTGAAAATTCTATTGGATGATCAATATCACCCTCACTCGGTTGGGTCAATACCACACCCATTGCAATACATGAGACATCTACATGCACATGGAATTATTTCTTCCAACCTGGGAAAACTAAGATTGGTACAGTCACCATATTATCTTTTAACACATCGAGACTCTGTTGTCACTGCTCATCCCAACAAAAAGTTGCATCCTTCTTTAATAGTTTTTCCATCGGTGCTATGATCTGGGCATAAGAATTGATAAAATTCCTATAGTAACCTGTGTGGCCCAACGTTGCATGTAGCTGCTTAACATTCTTGGGAGCTTCTGAATTCACAATCACTGCTATCTTCATAGGGTCCACTATCAATCCTTGCATTCATACTACATGGCCTAGAAAAATTCCAAAAGGCACACAAAATATACATTTCCTCAAGTTCAACACAATCTGATATTTGCGACATGTATCCAGCATGAGGCACAGAGTTGCAACATGGTGCTTTACCAATCCGAACACATCTAGTCATCAAAATATACCTCCAAGAATTTATGAATAAATTCCTTGAACGCTGTTATTACTACCCTGGAGAAGATTGCGGGTGCGTTCTTCAATCTGAATAGCATTACTGTATACTGAAAGAAACCCCACTCCATCGCGAAGGCTGTCTTGCTGCGATCCTCCAGCGTGATCTTAATTTGATGGTATCCTAAGAACCCATCCGTGAATGAATAAGCCTCCTACCCTCCAACATTTTCTAATACTTCATCTGTAAACGGTGTTGGGAACAAATCGTGCACACATGCATCATTCAAATTTCTTAGATCTATGCATATCCTATTCACCCTGCTATTTATTTTCCTAGACCACCATTGGGCTTACCCAATCAGATTCTTCTACTGGTTCAATAATTTCAGTCTCCAGCATCTTATCAAGCTCTTTGCATGCCTTTTCTTTATACTTTGGATTGAGACGATAAGGTCTCCGCTTGATAGGCTTTGCATCAGGTTTCAAAGTATTTTCATAATGCCCAAATATCCTACAATACCCTTCAGATCAAAAAAAATTGTTGGGAATAGATCCCGCTATTCGTGCAATAGTTCGGCCACCCTATCGACTGTATCTTCATCCCAATAGTCTCCTATCTTCGTGAAATTTGGCTCCACATCAGATCCAATATTTACTTGCTGGGTTTTCAATGGTTCTGTTACATCAGGGTTCTCTGTCTAAGGTTCCTCAACTTCATGTCGTCCCTCTAATTTTGGAATGTTAATATTCTATGGATATTCTTCTTCCACCTTAATAGTCACATTATAAAATTCTAGTGCAATGTGCAGCTATGTACTCCAATATGGCTGAGTCCATTCTACTGGTTCCTTATGTGTCCTGAAGATAGAGGATTTTATCTCCTGAAGCGCTTCATTAATGTATTCGAACCCATCCTCAAAGATGAAATTTAGTAAAAAAATTTCTCTTAAGATGTCCCATTCATCTATCCCATGGTGAATCTTTGTTTCCAAATAACAGTTCATTGGGATTATATCTAAGGTATCACAGAAGATGTGCACCCATTCTGGTTGTGGCTCCATTCCCCAAAATCTATTCCACTGTGCCAAATGCTAGCGAGGATCATCCTTCCCACTGTACTTCTCAGTCATCCTGGTATTAACATATCCAAATCTTAATTTCATCATCCTTCTATATTCCTTCCAACCAGAAAAGTTCACTTTGTACGTACCCCACCAATGGGCAAGTGTAGCACACAGTGCCAATTCAAGCGCTTGGAAGCAATGTTATTCAGGTACTTCCCTTTCAAATTCATCTAAAAATAGATCAACACCAGTCAAACCATCATAATGTGGAAGCTTTCTTACCTCAATTGAGACACACCGCAACGATTTGGTCATCATATTGCAATGTAATGTAGATACTTCATGCAACCGATTTTTCTAGTGTTCGAGCTCTTCATATAAATCTAAGGTGTAGGAGTTGTCTCCATTCCATGAGATCCATCCATCTATAGTGGGATTGATCTAATCTTCATCTCGCGTCATTATCTTGTATATCTGGCCTAGATCATCCTCATCCTACAGGTTTAGTAGAGCGCGCTCCTTCTGTAAGGTCCAGTGGGACAATAACCCTGAGAGCCTTCCTTTCAAATAACATCTTCCACTCTTTCAGATTAATAACCACATCCATATCAAAGGCCCAATCAATTTCGAGTAGCACAGGATACAAATTACTATCGTCTACTATTTCTATTACTTCAAAATCATCCAGCTTGCTTGCTCCCTCAATGTCTACCATCACACCATATAAGCACCCCATCAGAATAATCTTCTGTTGATTAGCCATGCGCAGTTGTATAGGATACCATTGTAGCATAGGTCTCCCCATCCTTTTCCACATTTGCTTCGATAGAATGTTTCCATCAGAACCCAAATCCAGGACTTGGTCCATTTCATAGTCTCCTATCTATGCGGTTAGTCTAATCTCGCACCCTATCCTCTTCTTATGCTTATGTAGTTTCCTTACATCGCACTGTTATGAAGGAACCTTAATATTATATGAACACTTGTCTATTAGTTCTTGGAGCCCTTCTATTGCCTTCTTATTGCATAACAACTTCATAGCAGGTCTTAAGGAAAGTGGTTAATAATGATGGATCCATATCTTGTACTTCATTGTTCCCAGTTGATTTCTCTTGACTCCCAGATGCATAAGATTCAATGAAATTATTTTTAGCCTCCATAAAAGTTTCTTTAGCCTAGTTGAGGTCAAACCCGATTTCCTTTTCAGTAGCCTTGCGCACCAATCCTTTGGACTATGGCTATTTTCCCTTATCTTCACCAGTGGCCATATCATTGCACAGTACTATATTAACACTGTGATCTTCTTCGCATGGTTCCACCCTCATCATCTCTATATTCTGCATAGGATATTGGGGCTATGTCTTCTTTTATTGCACATTTGCTATAAGGATTAGGGAATCTTCAATCACATGGTCAAACTAGCGACAATATTGACATGATGGATGCATTGGATTCTGAGAGTCACGTGAAAAATGTACAGCTTCACCATAGCTGTAATAGATCACTTGTCCACGACCTCTACCAACACCTCCTCCTCTTCCTCTTCCATGACCTTGGAATCCTCCGCGCGTTGCACCCATGCCCTGATCTTGAGGCCGAGTTTTTGCCTGCATTAGGTAGACCGGGGTCCTATCCATCATGAGTTCATAACTTCGACAATGGTGCTCATCATGGCCTATAGACTTTGCAGAAATTACAAGACAACTGCTAAGGGGTCTGTACAAACTTCTGTAGATAAAAATAGTCTGTCGTGTGTTGTCCTGTAACTTGACATATAACACAACATGGCACAACTCCTACACTCAGACCAGCGATATTTTTCGGCTTTAGGGGAATAGGCCCTGCCAATAAGATAGTTTTGATAAATTGGGAAATTGTCTTTATCATGCCCATGGTCCTTGCATTTCAAGCACCAAAATTCCGCACGAACTTTAAGGTGGACCTCCTTTCGTTTCTTCAAGCTTTACAACTCCAAGTGAAATCTTTCTAGGTGCGAGTGAATCTAATGTAATCCAATGTTTGTACCCTATATTGGTGAGGATTCCAAGCTCATCATGATCTCTACAACCTCTGCTTGGGTTGCTATCTTTTTCTGTGACAACAAAAATCTTAAGTGTGGTAAGAGCAACGCGATATACTAGTCTCGATGTTGGGAATCTGTAATCACCATATTAGCCTACTGGATTAGGCATTTCAACCTCTGATCTAAATCCCAGGATGAATTGGTTACATTTTTTCGATTTTTGACTAACTCAGTTACTGACTGTGCCTCTGACTTAGGCTTTCTAAACACTTTATTCAGGGCCTGTTAGGTTTCTGCCAACGTCGTGTTGGGGTTATCAGTGCAGTACTTGATGTACCATGTTAATGCTCGGTCCTATAAGGCCATGATGAGCTGCACTTTATTGATGTTATCATTCATAATATGTTGTGATGTCCACACTACACCTGCAATGAACTAGAACTGTTCAGGGTCTTCGCCCCCTAACCATTTAAAAAGCGACATGTTCATTGAGTTTGCCATGTTTAATGGTGGAGGTGGAGGTGGAGGTGGAGTGGATGAATGAGGTATCCACAGGATACCCTGACATACCAACTGTAGTGCACTTCATGGTGTATTCGGAATCTTTCCTTTGTCGTCACCTGATGAGGATCCCAATAACATACTGTATTCAGAGCCCGATTCTCCATTCCTTCTAAAAGGTTATCTGCTTCGGGTAGTCCCAAACATCAAGGTAATGGAATAACCTATTTTTCACATAAAAACATCTTAATCCAAGTTTTTAGAGATCGTAAGTACTTATCTCGCGGTCCCTTGAAGAGCCTACGCTCTGCTTCACTGTAACTGACAATTGTATCGTCGTGAACTCAGTCACAAATTCTCCAAGTGTTCGGTCAATCCAGTGACAACGACCCGTGCAATGTTGTTTTCTAAAGCTTCTAAGTGCATCACCAACTATGGAGTCCATGCAATAGGGTCGTGAAGTCCCCACATACCCTGACTGTTCGCCAATCTAGACAGCCACTCGTGCAATTTGCAAGGGAAGAAATAGAAAAAAATCTCCGTTTCGTCTAAGGATAGGTATCTACTCAACCAATGCTCCTTGGATAACTGTAGATTTCTATTCTCCTGATCTGTAAACGCGTGTTCCTTTTGATCGAGCCACTTCTCAATTTATTTCTTGGTAGGGAACCACTTATTCGAAATCACACATTCCTCAGATTGATCTTGGTCTTGGCAACAAAACCTTTTGTTGGCTTAAGGGGGCCTGAACCAGGTTTAGATTTATTTGAGCCAACCAACAAAACCCTAATTGTTGGCCCTTTCGGAAACAACCTGTGTAGCGTAGGTTACGGTCTCTGCCGAAGCAGTATTGGGGGATGCTGTAACCAGCGTTCTGCATCCAAAGGCATGCGTGATGGTGTTGAGATTGCAACAAGATGATGGAGTTTAGTGAAAAGAGTCGCCTTCACTAAGTGGGCCCGCAGGCTATTTTTGGCGCAAGTCTATTTTTAGACTATGTCTATTTTTAGACATATGGATCATGTCTATGGATTGCAGGTTGCTGTTTATGGATGATTGATAAAGTTGGAAAAATAGATGGACTTCTATTTTTGATGAAAGTGTGAGTGATCACAGTGTGAGTGATCAAGTCTATTTTTAGACTGGCTGTCAAAAATAGAAAAGTCAAATATTATTATCTCACAATAATATTTGGACTATAAACTTTGTCTTATTCTCTTTGAGCACTTCAGTTCGAGCTACGGATGTGGCACATTGTCAGAAGGAAATACGCTTTTCTTATGAGTCAGTTGAGTTGTTGCATGCATGAATTCAGTTAGAACTCAATCAGTTGAGTTTGGTGGAGTTGATTGTGGAGTTGATGGAGTTGTGTTCAGTTTTAGCTTTGTTAAACTGGTTGTATTTAGTCTAACTGGCAAATAGACTAGAGATGAGTTGGGTGAATTAGTTATTAATTAATTCACAAGTTATTAACTCATAATACAACTAATGAATACATCAGTTAACTCAGTTGCATGTCAGTGCCTGTTCAGTTCAGCAGGGACAGGTGTTAGAGAATCAGATTGCTATCAGTTGTGACTATAGTTGTGCACCAGATCTTGCACAA
>APFE030041287.1:85898-125755 GCA_000404065.3 Pinus taeda
AGATCTAAGCTGTATTGTGTGTAACAGAGGTGGAGATACTTGTGAGAAGTATTATGCTGTGTAATGTTACATGACTCAATCATTAATATACAGGTAGTTGGGGTTTTTAGCGAGATGCTTTCCCCGGGATACATATTGTGTTAATGTGTGAATGCTCTTGATGTTTTATTGTTATTGATGCTGCTATATTGATGATCAACGTAGAGGAGCTTATGTATTGTGTTAAATTATTCAAAATTTCTACAGATGGTTTTCCTGAGGTTCTTATAGCTTAGTATGCCTTCATGCAGACCTAGTCCTTCCGACTGTCAACTGCTACAACTTTGTTGAAACGACTTTCAGATCTTTGTTAAGGTACACGATCGTACTTAATTTGCATAAGGTACAAATTCACTACTTTCGCACAATAAATCATATCCCTAGACTTTCCTTCACGCATATCTACCCCTTTCTAAACAGCCAATTACAACAGATCTATATAGTACTTCATGAAGGTAGGTAATTACCCTTATCATGCATAAATATTATAGGTCTCACAGTTTCGCGTGGTAAATACACTTTAATTCATAGAAAACATATCATTGAGCGAAGATGCATAAACTTAAACATAAATAAGTAACAAGTCACAAATGCAATATATTCGATCCAAAATAGTCTTTGTTAGATTTAGCATCTAGTTACAGAATCTTTCCACCTTGCGCACTCAGCTGTAGGGGTCCACGCACTCAACTGTGGACTTACCAAGGTCTCCACACACTCAGATGTAGGAGCCTTTCCATTTCGCCTAAGTACATTCAACAAAATTTTCTTACCTTAGCACCTTGCCCTTACAATGATTCTCTATCAAAAGTTATTCTAAGACTCACTAAGACTCAACTATATATAGCTTTTTCATTACAATACCATGGCCCGCGGCCCACGGGTGAGTCTAAAAAATGACCTATCACCTACCCATACAAGGGAATAATACCCCTTTGACTTTTACTTAGCTTCGCGCCTCGCTTCCTTATTTTGTGGATACTTTACATTATTTTACAAAAAATGACTTAACTATAAAAAATTGACCCTAGGGACCTTATCCCAACATGTGGTACTGTGTATGTGCATTACGTAGTCGTGGTATCATGACATGTGTATTCGTTGTGTTGTACACCGTATGTAGGTGTATGTATTGTATTGTGTTGTACACCAAAGGTAGGTGTATTTATTGTATTGTGTTGTACACTACATGTAGGTGTGTGTATTATGTTATGTTGTAGATCGAATGTACTTATATGTGTTGTGTCATACACTAGATGCAGGGGTATGTGTTGTGTTGTACGCTAGGTGTAGGTTTATGTGTTGTATGTCAGGTGTAGGTGCATGTATTTTATGGTGTTATATGGCGTGTGTGATGCACACTATGTGTATGTGTACATGGTCGAAGAGAAGGCGCTAGGTGCTTGCCAGGTTTTGTAACCAATCCAGTGTGTGTACATAAGGGATATAGGTAGAAGCTAATGATCAATTAAAGGATAAGTATCTATATTTTATTTCAGTATTAACTATGCATGTGATCTATGATTCTGGTTTATGATGATTAAATGTGATCCATGATTTTGGTTTGTGATGGTGACATGTGATATATGATTTTAATTATGATGGTTTCATTTTGAGCTAACTACATGTGATATGCTTATACATGATGATTGGATCAAATAGCTAATTTGACTTGTTGTGATAGGAAGTAAACAAAATTGCAAGTGTACCTTATTGACGGGCCATTGATGAGGTATGATGTGAATTGATTTCAAATTATTTTAAATCTAATGGTAGTTATATGCTTGGTATATGAGAGCATGAAAGTTCCCATTTGGGTGGTTGAAACTGATTGCAAGAATTAGCAACAACAACAAACATAATTGGAACAAGCAACAGTATGATGGTAAAGCACTTCAGGAGTAGGGCCATTGTGGGAAAATGGTACTCAATATTGTTCATTAATTTCCATGAGCATGCTATGACGAGTATAATGGTTTTGAGGCATGGATATGCCTTGGTTTTCAGAACTTCCAATGCGAGGAAACCTTGCCAAGGGAGGGGTCACTCAAGGGACTGTGTAGTAGAGAAGGGGATGCTCGCTGAACTTGGAAGGTGTGTGATTGCATGAAAGGATGTTACTAGATTTCTTGAGGGACTGTGTAGCAGAGAAGGGAAGGACGAGATATGTATTTTTTTTGGTCATTAGCATTGCAAGATGGAATCAGATGCACATTGAGAGTGTGCCCTCGAACAATGAGTCAATAACTTTTCACTGAGGGAACATGTAGCATAGGATTGTAGCACTAGACATTGGATGCAGATTTGACTTTTGTAGTGGATTCTAGACCTTTTGGGAAGGAGGTGAATCCTGGTACTACTTTTAAGGGTGGAGGTGTGAGCCTCTAGATTCCCTTGTTGCTGATGAAGATATCGTATCCTTTTATTTGTTGGTTGAGAAAATGTGCATATGTGTATATTATTGTAAATACTATATCAAGCTGGATTTATAAAGCTCCATAGGAAATATTCTTATTTGTTGGGTGAAGCAAATGTGCATGAGTGTATGTGTGGTTGTTATTGTAAATACCGTAATGAGTTGTGTTATAAAGCTCTAGTAAACGATACATTTGTCATGTTTCAATGGTGGTCATTTTAAATACTGAAATGAGTTGTGTTATAAAGCTCCATAGGAAGTATGTTTTACTTTCAACGATTTGTTGGTTTATACATGTCATTGAACATCAAGGATGGTGTTCCCCCAAGGGGGAGGGTTGTGTGACAACCTTGGTTAAAAATTCATGTAAAAAATATAAGACCAAGGTCACGGGACACATATTCCAAATTCAATGGTGGGAGAAAAATCCTAGTGGGTGTTCATTTCAATTTATTATGGCTAAGGAAATTGGCAAAGGAAATGAAAAAGGCTTTGGAAAGGCAAGAGGCATTATTTGACATTTATTTATGAAAACAATGGAAATTAGGAGAAAAGGAAGGTGAAAGGTCACATGTTGTATGTGAGGAGGAAAATGAAGGAAAAATAATGGAAATTGAAAAAAATAGAGGTCTTAATGATCAAAAGGCTTATGAGGATCGGTTCATGGCTTTTGTCAATGTTAAGATTTTTGTCAGTTTAGTTTTAGAGCTCTCATTTTCTACTCTCTCTCATACTCCGGGACACTTAGAGTTTTCTTGGAGCACTCTCAGAGGAGTCTATCATACTTGAGATTTGGAGCAAGAAGGAATAAGAAGTGCAGGAAAGCGCAAAAGGACATCATGATCAACAATTACAATGAGTTTTTCTTGCAGGTATCGAGTTGCGTGTATGATTTCCTTGATAGTTTTGGCATGCATGGAACGTGCATGTGCTATCTTGGTTATGATCTATTATTGGCATGGAGGTCTGCCTGTGTTGAAGGTGGTTTTTCCTAGCCTTGCCATTTCCTGGATATCCATGGTGTTGTGGGTTTCTTTCCTTTTGTTTCCTGGTTGGTTCTCATGTTCCTTTGGCTGTGGGTTGAGTTACTAGTTCCTGGAGCCTTGGTTGGACAAATGCTCTAAAAGCCCTGTAATAGCTTGGGTTGAGTTACTAGTTCTGGAAGCCTTGGTTGGAAAAATTCTCTAGAGCCCTCGGTGGGTTGAGTTACTAGTACTGGAAGCCCTGGTTGGACAAATGCTCTGGAACCTGACAACAATTGGGGGTTGAGTTACTAGTCCAGGAAGCCTTGGTTGGAAAAAACGCTCTGGATCCCATGACAACTTGGGTATAGAATGATTTGGTGATGGCTAGTGATGTCCGAGCATGAGGTGGAATCACTCGTTGAGGGTTGAGCTGGTTTGGCCTTTGGAATCCCTAGTTTGGTTTTGTTTTATTTGTTTAATGAGATCCTAGATTCATGCTTGGAATATGGTGTGGGGGTGATTAGCTGAAAGATAGATTTGGTTTGGCCCAATCTTTGGTCGGGTGGTACGTGGAAGTCCCTGAGTTGGTTGGATTTTCATACGTTAATAAGAGATCATTTTCCTTGGAATTTTCATGAGTAAATGTGCATGATATTATGTGGCTTTAATGGTTGTTTCCTCATTGATGTATCTTTGGTTATTGACTAGTTATACATATGTTTTATGAAAATTACGATATATGGATCTCATCATGTTTTGGTTAGTATATGAAATGTTAGTGAATGAATGACCTAATAGATAACAATGCAACTATTGTGAGGAGACATCAGTCCTCTCAAACTATTCTCAGATAAGTATGAGACCCCTATGCTCTGATATGTTGTTGTGTCCTGTAGATTACATGTTTGTGGTATGTTTGACGGAATTCTTGTCATGGCTAGTAGGTTTCAGATGAAGTCCTTGTTAAAGTGTTTGCATTATTACCCTTGTTTCGATGTTATTTATCATTTCTGGAAGTTTCATGAAGTTCCGGGTAGTGGCCTGAGTCTTGGCCTTGAAAATGTGGCACTAAATTGGGGGTTGTTGGCACAAAATTTCCTGAAAAAGGTCATAATCACATGGATTCTTTGATGTGGGAGCGACTTGAGGGTCCCATTTGCATGCATGCCTTCTCATTGGAGCAACTAAGGCTCTAGGGCAATGAAAGGGAAAGTTATCTGAGGGGTTGGTCACTTGGAAGGGTTGGTTAGCTCCTAAAGGTTATATAGCATGTGTGGAAGGTAATATTGGTCTTGTCATGTTGGTTCCACATCCTTAACTATACTTGGGGAGTTGAGTCATATCATAGTAACTCTTTGTCACATGTTTACTCTAGTGGACCGATTAACTTGGATAAATGTGGGAGGAGGGTGTTACAGTGCCAACTTGGAGAAATTCACCTTTGGTATGAGATAAGTATACTATCTGTGTTACATCATTGATGAGAAAGGCATGCGTGCGGATCTAGTTAACATCCAAGTCATTCGATATTGGCCAACCTTGACCACTGTAACAGATCTTTGTAGTTTTCTGGGCCTTGCCAATTTTTATCAGAGGTTCGTGTTGGGATTCTCTCATATCACCTTGTCTTTGATTCAAGTTACCAAAGGCAGCATGAAATCAAAGTTTTTCTGGTCTAAGTCCCAACAAAAGGCATTTGTTGAGCTGAAGCACTGCCACTAATATGCACTAGTACTCATATTGACAGACCTACAACAACCATTTTAAATTGAGACATACACCTACGACTATTCTATTGGTGCAGTTCTCACCTAGCAAGGGAATCCAATGGCTTGTCACAGTGAGACACTTTCCGAAACAATTCAAAAATACCCCACCTATGATAAGGAGATGCATTCCATAATGCAGGCTTACAGGCAATGGAAGCATTACATTATGGGGAAGGAGATGGTCATCCACATAGATCACCAACCCATGTAGTTTATACAAACCCAAGGGAAGTTGCAGAATAGTCATCATCAGGAGTGGTGGACATATATGCAATAATTCCATTTGAATATAAAATACAAGAAGGACAACACCAATCACGTTGTAGATTGCCTCAGTCAGCCACTAGTTGCAACAATGACCACTATTCTCAACTCTTGTGGTCATGAGACATCTGGATGGATGCAACTATGTAAAAATGATCTAGAGTTCACCACCACATACCAAATGCTGGTGGATGGAAAGAAAGTTCCAAACTTCCACCTCTAGGATGCATTATTATGCTACCTGGGCCATCTTTATGTTCCTTCAAGCCAACGTTTCACGCTGATTTGGGAGGCGCACGATATTCGGGTTGTAGGACACTTTGGTGTGGAGAAAGCTGTGGTCATACTACAAAAGTATTTTTATTGGTCAAATCTCTAATAGGATGTTGTAAAATACATCAGATCTTGCACTACCTATGCTATTGCCAAGCCAACTATTAAGAATCAAGAATTGTATACTCCTCTGCCTACTCCTAGCCGACCTTGCGAATCCATCTCCATGGACTATATGTCTAGCCTTCCTTCTACCAAGCATGGAAATGAATATGTATTTGTGGTTGTTGAAATTTTTTCTAAAATGGCCATATTGGTTGCCTGCAAGAAGAGTATCACAATAGAGGCCACTACTAGACTCTTCTTTGAACGAGTGTGGGTACAATTTGGGTCCCATAGACCACTATATTAGATTGGGGTAGTAGCTTCCTAAGTGCGTTTTGGTCGAGCCTTTGGTCATTGTTGGATGCCAAGCTCACCAAGTCGACTGAATTCCACCCCCAAACTGATTGCAAGAGAGAGGTTGTCAACAAAATGGTTGTGCACATACTACATATGTAAAAATCTAAGCATATGCATATATAGGATGAGAGTATTCCCTATGTGTAACACAACTATAACATATCTCTCCATCGTTCAACTTTCCATAACTTATTTGAAGTGGGCCTGTGATTTCAACCGTTATGCCCCCTTGATGTTGCATTGCCTTTTGCAGCTACACAAAAGAATCTGCCCATGTTCAATTTGAAGTTAATAAAGGCACTTGTTTTATTGAGCGTATTTAGCACATCTTACAATAGGTTCACAATATCCTGGAGAGAGCCAATGCAAAATACAAACAATGACATAATCAACATTGGGTGCCCCATAAGTTTCAGGTGGGCGACAAAGTTTGCTTGCTTCTAAAGAAAGAACGCCTTGCTAGAGCCCATATGAAGTTCAGGCTACGAGTGATAATGATTTTGAGCTTAGCATTCCCCCATTCCTTGGACTGCACCCAATGTTCAATGTGGATCGACTTTAGCCATACTTTCCACCATTACTGGACACATTAAACATTGCAGAACAATTCACACCGAAAAATCTAAACCTAGACTGCATGGAACAACCCACAACTAATCATATCATTGACACACAAATCAATAACAATTACTAGCAAAAGTTCCAACTATATCGGGTTGTCAAAGCTAGCCAACTCCTACACCAAGGAAAGTGGCTCACCAGGGACCAAGTACAACAGAAGTTTCCCCATCTCATGGAGGCACTCAATGCAAAGGGGAACATTGCTTCCTAAGGGGGGAGGACTGATTCAGGTGGATATTGGTGGCCACTCACCTTTTCCAATTGGACCCCCACCATTGTTTCTTTCAGTTTCCTTAATTGTAGCATAATTTACTATTTTTGGCATTTTTTTCGGGTCCTGAACTTCTGGAGCCATTTTGAGTCCCTAAATGACGCTTTTTTGGAAAGTGGGCAAACCAATACCTTATAATGGTGGTTTGCAATTGAAAGTTGTAGTCCTTGGATAGATCTTTCTAATGAGGTATCGTACATGTCAAACATAGATAATATGCCAAAGTTACGACCTTGGGAAGTTGGTGTAAAAATTTACCCCAACGGGGCTCACAAACTTTTGGCGCTTCATATTCTAGGGTTAGGTTTTTGGATGTTTAGGGTTTTCTATTTTTTCTCAACATAAAATAGGTCTCGAACCTCATTGTAACACAATTCAGAAGGCATGTAGCCACCAAATCTCTTCTCAGAGATAATCTATCATCGCATGAGCTAGTTTATTTCCATTCCACATGTAAACAATTTTGCATACTTTGTTATTAATGAATTGAGTTCTGTTTTTTCTGTATCTTTGTATTTTTTTTTTTTTTTTTTTTTTTTTTATCTCTGTATTTCTGTTTATATCTATATTTCATTTCGTTCCTTAATAAAATCTGGCTCAACATGTTGCCGAGCCTTAAGAATATGGTTGTGAGGGTTTGAGTCAGAGTATTTGTTGGTAGGTTGCTATTATCTAGTGCACGATGAGAGATGCATGATGCTGTTAGTGTTTTGAGTGTGTTTGTGAGTCATGGGTTCTTGAGTTGTTTAGAAAGCATATGTTGTTGGGCTGATTATGTGAGTAGAGAGAGAGAGAGAGAGAGAGGTTTGATTTATTTATAAGCATAGAGTCTTGGTGGATCTAGTGTTAAAATTGATGAAACAAGGTCCACATATATTTTGAGCAGAGTTTCGTGGGTCCAGTTTGAAAATGTATGAAAGGTGGGCCACAAGAATCTGAGGGTTGGGGCCTTCAGTGGCAAGTAGTGGCTTCTAATTTAGGGAGTAGTGGCTTCCTTGAGGGGGTGGACTAACTATTGGAGGTTGGGTCTTGCATAGTTGTGGAAGTGGTGGCTTCTGTCAAGTAGTGGCTTGGAGCGAGTGGTTGCTCACATACATTGCAAGTTAGGGCTTATGCACTAGTGGTGGTCAATGATTAATGTAAAATAATATTTCTTAATAATAATAAGAAGACGACAAATTGTATGGTGGTTTTATCTTGAAAGGTTTTCCACCACACATCTAGTGTCTTATGTACTTTGATGTTTCATGTGATCCTTTCATTGCTTACTTGTGCACGTGTATTATGTGATGCTTATGATTATGCATATGTTAACTGAAGCTGAGATATTTTGTTGTTGGTTAATTAACTCATGATTCAATGAATTGTAAAGAAAAGGTAAAAAGTTGAAATAGATGATCCATTGTGACAATATTGATTCGTCGCCCCCACTCAGTACTGTCAAGCTCCCAACAAATTGACACAAGGATGGGATTGAAAGGCGAAAGGAGATGGACTCATGACTTACCTTATTTAGAGAATAAAGGAGAAAATGACATGGTAGTGACTGAAATCATTCCATAGGCAATGGTGAATTACTAAGCAAGAAGTTTTTCATAATATCATAATTAACATAAATTAACACAAGAAAGGGTTGGAAGGCGAAAGGAGATGGAATCATGACTTACATTATTCAGAGAATAAAGGAGAAAATGACATGGTAGTGACTGAAATCATTCCATGGGACATGGCCAATTACTAAGCATTAAGTTGTTTATGCTAATTTCTAAGCAAGAAGTTTTTCATTTGATGAACTAGTAAAAGGAGACAACTAAAGGCCAAAGCTCAACAAATATGGACATTAAAAACTCATGGACACAAGGGTGAATTTTAACAATAGCCAAGAGGAATTGAAAAAACTCCATGGCACATAAGGGTGACTCATCATATAGTTTTTTAGCAAGGGCAACAAAGGGAGGTTTCCAACAAAGGAATAGATGCCAAGGAAGCACAATAACCACTTGGAATTTCTAGAGGGGGCCATGTGAAGATCATAATGAGGGGATGAGGATTCAAACAAGTTATCAAGAAGTGTGTTGAGAGACAAAATATTTAAATTGAATCCCGAAAGGGAGACCACTAGGAAAAAAATGGTCAGAGAGACGAACAGATAGATTTCGTAGTGATGAACCAAATGAATGGTGGTCATAAAGGTAAATACAAGGGGGTGGGATAAGAAAATACACCATATGCATAGTGGAGATGATAATCTATATGCTAGTTATAGGAAGCTTACCTAGAAGGCCCACATACTATTATTATATGATAGCATCGATTGCAAATTCCTACAAACATGCCCACTATGATCAAAACATAAAAGTGCCTATAAAATTAATTTAATCAATTATAGAAATTTAAATCAACTAAGGTGTATGTTGTGAAACTTTAAAAGAAAAAGAGTGCTCAGATGAGGTATCAAATAAATGAAGTCTATGAATTCCTTTATGGAGGGCTCAAAATCAAGAATCCAATAATCGAAATGACATGTCAATTAAATGCATTTGAGCCCACATGGAGGGAAAAGCAAATGAGGTTTTTTATATGAATAGGAAAATAATCCAAAAATTCAAAAACATTTGTGCATTTGGATTTTTGGGAGTTATTTGGTTCCCTAAATCATCTCAAGGTCATAATAGATTAAGCGACTAGTGGAATTCAATCTTGTAACTTTCAAATTAGTGGTTTGGTTGAAATCTTTAATTTCAATGGTTTTTTTACTGGAGGATAACCATAAATTTTTTATTAAATCATAGCACAAATATTGGAACAAATTCCATGTTAGGAGCATATGAATTCCCCCAATAGTTGTGCTAGCTCAATGCAAGAAACTTTATAAACAATTTCACTGAGTCATCATATAATTTAGATAGGTTTCTACATTGGGAGCACATGAAACTAGCTGAAGACTAGATTGGAATAGAAGAAAAAAAGTGAGGGTTGCATGGCGGGGGGGTGATGAGGTGTGGGGCCCCAACAAATCAGAGATAATTGACGAAATTTGAGTTTTTTGTAGGTATATTGGGCTTTAGAGTACTATGTAGGGACATGGAATTTGAGGATATCCATATTGCAATAAGTGGAAACCACATGGTACAAGGGTTATTAACATGCCATAGTTTATTCAAGTATATTGAGAACACATTGATGAGGTTGGGTGAGGGACTCCTTTCTCATATTGTGGACTATTGGGATCTAGATGTAGTAGTGTTCATGGTGTAAGGGGAACCAACATAGTTGAATTTATAGGATAGCTACTTTATGAAAGGACTGCCCTTGATGGGGGTGGTCTAGGATATATAGACCATCCCTTTTCATCGGAGGAATTTAGAGAAGTTCATATAGGCTCATGGCAACCAAAATGTCAGGATAAAGGATGACACCATATAAATAGATAAAATATATAGTGGCTATATACACATGCCATCATGATCACAATGATATGGATTGTGGGGACCCATGCCCACATAGGGTATTAAGAGAATTGATGATGCTCATGGAGAGTGTAGCTACTAGGACCTACTCTAAGTGGGCCCAAGTCACTTGTTGAAAACCATGTGAAGATAAATGATCTCCTATTGTAGGGTGACAGCGGGAAATTGTGCATTCAAAATTCTACCACATGCATTATTATTTGAGAATATCTCAACCCTTTAACCCCATTTGCATATTGGAAATGCGAGACTGAGGGAGCCAAGGATGCATTAGTGGGGTTAGTTGCTAAGGTAGGGAGGATATGGGTCAGTGGGTGATGTATTTTGTATAGAATTATTCACTTATTGGTAAGCTACTGATCCACATTGAGGACTATTTGTACAAGGGGATGAGCTAATAAGGGTGACCTAAAGATTTCCTTGCATGTGCTTTAGATGGTAAAAGTTTATGTGATTTTTATGTGTGTATATACCTAGCATAAAGGCTAGCTAGATATCAATATGTGCGTTATTCCTACATTTTTTGTATGTGTAGATATAGTGCCAGTGAGTTTGGCAAGTCAAGAATGCAATTGGGGTTTCGAGCATGGGGACCCAAGCCCCATATGATAGAGAGAAAGAGGTGATCTTCATATGGTCTACTACCATGTGATGAATGATCTTCATGACCAATCCAAACACTTTCTATATTGAGTATCAAAAAAAGGTTATCAAAACCTTGAGGTTTGTGATGTAATTGCATTTATTGAGATACCACTTGATTGGTGCTTGATTAAGAGTAGAACAACTATGGCAAGCTAGGGTATAAGGGACTTGGTTCAGGGGGCCATCATGCCCCTAACATATGACCCCCCATTGGATGATGATAAGGGAGATGATGAGATATAAACAGATGGGCAGTGTGCCCCCTTTTTTGACTTAGATTGTGATGGACATGCATTATCTATAAAATGATGGAATCCTATGTAAATACTTTTTTTATTTTGTTTAGATATTTACATATTTTGTTTAGATATTTACATATGTACAATGGATGGAATCCTTGATATGATATGATTTATGCATTTGCGGTGAATGAAAAATGCAAAATGATTGATTTATTTACATATGATGATATGCTTAGAAGGTTAAATGTGAATGTAATAAGTTATATTCTTATTGGTTCATGTGTTAAATGCTAATCTAAAATGTTATTTGCAATAATATTTATAAAGCTATTTTGATTTTTTGGGATATGTGTAAATGAAATAGATTGAATGATCACACCAAAACTTGTAAATACGTTTTAAACAAATAAGGGTTATCTACATGGTAAATGTCATTCAATCACATACTGAGAAGCTACAAATTGATAGAAGCACGAAGGTGACAAATGTGATGTTCAAGGGCATTAGCTAACAAACCGATCATAACATCAAGTTTGTCTTGATTATTGGTGGCATATTTGATGCAAACACCACTAGAGAGGTAAATAAAGTGATTGACCCAAAACCTTCACCTAAAATTTCTAAATGGATTTTCACCAATTTACCATTACTATTAATCCATTTGATCACTAAATTAAAGCTACCCTCATCTTAATTCAATGAGTTTTTAAAAGGAATAGAACACAACAACGCTACTGCTCAAATCAAGGAAAAACCCGACCTTTTTCTTATTGATATTTAGCTCTATCAGTTGCCTTTTAAGCTTTTGAGTTATAAACCTTTTATATGCATAAGCTAAATATCTAATTTGATAGGCCACTTGAATAAATATAATCTCTTTTTCTTAAAAAAAACATTTGGTTTTGTTCTATCCATACTTCAAGTTTAGATTAAAAAAAAAATGTAGCTCCTCATCACAATTTAAGCTCCTTCTTATGCCACAAGTGGCTTGGACATTGATCCACTATATTTCCTACTACCCATTATTTAAACCTATAAATTTCCCTACTTTTGTCCACAACTAATTAAAATAAGTGCATTTGATTAGCATATGATTGATGCCGTCATTAAAAAAAAACATAGCTCCTCATCACAATTTAAGCTCCTTCTTCCACCACATGTGGTTTGGACATTGATCCACTATATTTCCTACTACCCATTCTTTAAGCCTATAAATTGCCCACTTTTTTCCACAACTAATTAAAATAAATGCATTTAATGAGCATATGACTGATGCCAAGTCATATTCATAGATATATACACCCAACATATTTTTCACTATCTGCTTTACAAAAATATATACAACAAATTGTATTTCACTCATAAATTTTTTATTTTTTATTTTTATTTTTCACTTTTTATTTTTCCTTTATTTATTTATTTAGAAAGATTAGCAATTAAACCAGTCTGCTATTTACATGACATAAAATTAATTTTAATACCTACCATTATAACTCTTAAATGCCTTTCTAAATAAACCATCAAAATACAAATATAAAACTTATATTTAAGTTTACATTACATTTTCACAACTCACTAAGTTACATCCCAAAACTATTAACTAAAACTTAATTATCTTTAAGAATTTGGACATTATTGTTTCAAACAACACCCTAACTTCTCATGCTGGGTAACTCTTTTTCATGAGCGTCTTATCAAAATTAACAGAGATGGGAGATGGGGAGCGAAAGTCTCTCATCGGTGAAGATAATGTGAATAACGTATAATCAGGGTTTCTTGAGCAATCATCAAAATAGTTGGAACTTAGTGTGATACCAAGGTCTCAGATAAAAACACAGCTCCTTATTCAGATGCGTTTGCAGATAATAAACCTTGCTATTTGAAAGTGTCTACATACCACCCATCTTTGTTAATTGGGTTGTAGGTGAAATCTTTTTATGAAACAAACAAGTGAATTTGCAGATAATAAACCTTGCTATTTGTAAGTGCCTACATAGCATCCATCTTTGTTAATCCATCTTTGTTAATTAATTGGGAAATTGGGTTGAAGGTGAAATTTTTTAGGAAAAAAATAAGTAAATTAGTATTTGTGGTTTAGTTTAAATATAATTATAATTAAAGTTTTATAAAAGAAATAAAAATGAAGTAAAAATGTTGTGTTAAAAAATTGCTTTTTGGTGAGATTTTTTTCATTGGTTGTAATGAAGCTTTATAACTTTATTTCTTTGGTAATGTTCTGTTCAGATTGATATGGAGAAATTTAATTTCAACTCAATGAGATGTCAATTCCAAAAAACTTGTTTTACACAACCAATTGTCTCCTACAAAGTTCACGAGAATTGTACATGATTGATGTAGAATTGAATGCAATTGCGTTTGTGGCAGTGAAAGAATGTGAATATGGAACAAAACTTTTAATGTTATCTCTCAAATGGTGTCCCATTTTAAACAAGACTTCTTTCTTTTGAACAACAAAATGGAGTTGGCATGATCTCTAATTTGTGATTTAGTATTAAACAATTTTTTAAATTAAATGGTAGAGACAAGTTAATTAATATTTATGAATAATTCACAATAACAATTGTTCTACTATTAATTTAACAACTAGATTATGACTAGCATAATTATATAAATTAAATCACTAGTAACTCTAAGTTGATATCAAAACATTTAGTACTTAGTTTCTAATCAAAATACTTAGTTCCTAAAATATTTAGTATAGTGAAAATAAAAATAAATACATTAAAAAATTTAATTATTAAAATAAATAAATTATACCATCAGCCCTTTTCAAATATATTCCAAATATTATAATTTTGTCTATGATGTGAGATTTAATATTAAAATAGATGAATTTGCCACAGTGACTTTGAATAAAACCAGGAATAAAGTTGCAGTAGATTAAACAACTTTAACAAAATTAGCACATTAACTTTTTACATGGTAACTAAGACCAATCTTCTATGTTTGGTTAGAGGAAAGAAGATAAAACAACTTGAACAAATCAATAGAAACATATGAGAAATTGAGGCTAATCTCCCAATAGATGCCTAGCAATCTCTAGCGACTTAAGGAGAATATGGAACATCAAAGTGAGATCCTGGTAATCCTTTGACTTGACAGAACAACAAACATTGATCACAAGACACATGAAAGGATTATATATATATAAAAAAAAAATCATCAATTCTTGAATTCAAGAAGATCATTTTCTTGAATTCTTGATATACTTGAGGCAGAAAATTATAAAAACTATGCGTAAATAAAAACAAATTCAACAACGTTAAGAATAAAATGCTCACGAGATGCTAAAAATTAGTAAATTATATATCAATAAACATTTTTAAATAAAATTAGGAAAAAAAATGCTCACAAAATTCTAAAAACTAAAACTAATATTATCATAATAGTTATTAATTATATAAATTATAGGTAAATAAGTAAATTTTTTATAATTAATGGAATTGGGAATTGAAAATAGGGAAAAAAATATAAAGGAAATTAAAAATAATAAAACTTGAAAAATAATATTGGAAAAAGATTTTTAATTATAAAAAATTTATATAAAAAATAAAAAAAAAAAAGTTAAAAAAAAAAAATTACTAAACTGTGTATAATAAGAACTCAATCAATCATTTGTAAAAAAAATGAATTCCCAAAATTTATGAATAAATGACATAAATTTTTGGTTAAAAACATATTAAAAATAAGATAATAAAAAGTAAAATAATAAAGATGCGGAGCTTTTATGGATATAGATTCCCATTCTGTTGAAAATACAATATTTTTGTAGGTTAACCGGCTCTGCTATTGACTATAACATGCATTCAGATAGCGAATTAATAAGTAGACTGTAGATATCTACTTAGGAGAGAGAGTTCTCCATAATTTCAACCAATTTTCTGCTTCACTTGGCTGCTCTGTCAAGCAGTTACTGACAATTAACTTTGTGATGAAAACATCTTCGTCTTTGTTGAGCATAGCAAGTGACTGAAAATCCGGCTTATCTCTTTCTGATGTTTCATTTGTTTGCAATTCAAAGAGCATAGATTGTGTAAGACCATGAATTAAGCATTCAGGAGTCAACTTTATGGGTGAGTACAGGGGCATGCTCTGAAACCATTCCTCGAAAATAAATCTTGAGATTAGGCATCGAATCATTTCTTTACATCATTCCTTTAGTTCTTGGACATCAAATTGCAGGTTACAAAGGGTTGGGTAACCAATAAGTTCTGTTGCTGTCGATATGTATAGTTCTTTGTCACATGCAGGAATGATGGGAAGATATATGTCATCTTATGTTTTGGTGGGTAAATTCACAGCATCTTCTGTTTTGATTCCTGAAAATGATTGTGACAAGGATTTGTCGACCATTTCTTGCTGCGCAATCTGTACCTCATTAGCCTTAGTTCAAAAACATGATTTTCATCAGTGCATTTTTACTGTGTGTCAATCTGATATGCCTCTGAACTATGTTATTTGCCTCAAGTATTTAGTGTATTGTTGTGATCACGACAAGGTGAAAGAGATGAAAAGTGAATCTCTAGATGGTTCCTTATATAAATATTTTCATCTGACTTTTTATTTGGAATAATGCTTATATTAATAAATAAGTAAGATTGAACGGTTGATTGATTGTTGAATTTTGTCGAGAGATTTTCTCAACAATATTTTCCTTATTTGAAATCTGTTAGATCTATTTTCCTTATTTGAAATTTATTAGATCTCATAAACACTTAAACACTATTTATGTAACATATATCTGAACGTTATAATTTAAAAATACTAATTATTTTGAGCAATCTGTAAACTATATCTACTCCATTTTTCTTGTTTTCTTTGGAATACAAAACCCTATTAGTATCCTTCACCATAATATCTGCAGAACCTATTCAATATTTGTCCTGACTCGAAAGGCTGTCAATGTGTCTCAACTCAGCACCCTTGACATTCATCTTAGATTGTTGTAGATTTGGAAACTTCGTTTTTGCTTCACAAGAGAATGCAGGAGAACAAATGGCGTCTTCTTTATTTTCTACTTGAATGCTAAGTTCTACTTTTCAGTTACAGTTCGTTGATAGAGCATGTTGGTTATAGGCAAGCGTTTGTACAAGCCTAGTTTGCATATTACCGCTATTTGGGGCTTGAACCTCATTAGTATACATACTCTTTCCTCTCAATGATAGATTTGTTAGTCTCATGTATGGCACTTGGGAAAGTATTCCTACTTTAGCAGTTTTTCTTCACATTCTAAATGTAAATATCCTCTTGATGAAAGCTAAGAGAGTCCAGGCAAATGCTCAAGTAGATATAGGTGGTTATTAATTCTCTCCGAACTGATGAGAAAATTGGAGTAATCTCATATAATAGTCTTCAATGGTTTCTTTTCATGAAGTTTGCCTAGCTCATAGTGTAGTGCCTCTACAAAATAACTGTTAATTGTCATGAGTAGCGAGAAATTGACAACAAAAGTTATTTATCGCAGTTATTCATGTTTGTTTTTTTAATGTTCACACGTGAAGTATTATTTTTTTAGGAAAAAAAAACTAGTCTATATACAATAGTGGTATATTTTCAAATATAAAACATACATCTCGACATCAATAAACAATCTGTAATAGGACATCACCATGTCCAAAACAATGGGACATGAAATCTAAGCAAGAAAGCTCATATGCGTACCAAAAATATTGACATTATATCGCTAAGTGTATCTGTCTCAGTACAAAGTCAAATATATTTAAAAGTTCAACTAAATAAATAGACATACACTGAAATTAAAAAAAAAACTACGGAACCTGGATTGAGCCATCTTCTGCAAGAGTGTTGTCTACCAAGTATTGGAAGTGCATAGAAGACATAACAAATCGAGCATGATCATAACAAAAGAAATTCACATACATAGGAGAAAACAACACCATAAATATTGCCTACCTTTCCCTTGTCTAAGGATTCCTCATTTTCCGCATTGTATCACTGAAAGTCATTAGCTCCATATGATTCCATGCTCAATGGATTTTCCCTCTTTCCTGCCATAAAAATGTTAAACCTATTCCTCTCTGATATTAGCACCTAGCATAATACCTAGGACCAAATATTCATACAGAGATAGCCCTCTTTGAAACTGGAAGGGCTAGATTCCAGTTTCAAAGTAGTTTGTGGTTACTTTGGGTTCCTCTTCTCAGCCTGGAAGAATTACGAAGTGGCGTCGTTGTCAGGGAAACGTGAGTTGAAAAATTCCCTGGAAAAATTTGTTATTAGAGATAAGTCTGGTTCCTGAGGGTGACAACAAATTAGAGATTGATAGGATGCATATTTACCCAACTATTAGTAATTCTAGAACCAGTTGCAATAATTTTTTGTAGGAAAATATGGCTTCAAGAAGAGTAGATACTAGGCATAATCCAAATCCTAATCCACATGATGTCTTGACCAGTCTAGAGAAGTTATTTGGGAAAAAGAATCCTGTAAAGGAAATAGATACCAATTTCATAGAAAGATCCTTGTTCTCCTTGAGAGAGTAAAATCAGTCGATGAAGTTCAATTTGATTTTAAGTTTGAAAATAATTTATCCAGTTCTAAATTAAAAAACAATTTAAGAGAAACAATCTTTGATCACGATAAGTTAAAATTTGATATTCATTTTAAAAAGGAGAGTGTATCAGAGGAACATAGGGATATTTGGACACATTTTCATAAACTAGAACATCTTGTGTATCAATTGCAAGAAGTTGCTTCTAATCCTTCCAGAGTTAAACATTTTGTTCCAACAATTTCTACCCCATTAACTTCTGCTCCATTGAATATTACATTATGTCCTGCTCCTGTTGTTTATGTTGTTTTGACAACTCCTTCCTCATCAATTGTTGAAACAACAATCTCCTTACCTCCCTCATCCTCATTTTAGATTCCAAAAGTTAGTACAAGTCCATTTCACATAGTCATGGCTGCCTGCTATACTCCATTAAATTTACAAGGTCCATTACATGATTTTCCACAAAATTATGATCAATGCTTACCTCAGTTCGATGGTATAAGATTTATTACAACACAAAAACACCTTGATAAGTTGAATGATTTCATAGACCTAGAAGAGGTAGACCATAAGGATGCTAAATTGACACTTTTTTCTCATATTTTTTGGGAGAGGTCAAGAAATGGTTTAGAATCCTGCTAGCTAGAAGCATTCCTGCAGCTTGAACAAAGTTTCCTTTCCAGATGGGAAGTAAAGAAGAACCCCCTGTAGATATTATCTAACTATGTCAATCTAAAGAGAGGTCTGGGAGAATCGATTCAAGATTTTTCAGCAAGATTTAATAAGGTGTATAACTCAATACTTGCTGAAATAAAACATCCGCCAGGGTTGTATTTTCTTCATTACCTAGATGGATTTGATGCTGAGCTTTCTTATCAGCTTAGAGAAAGGAATCCAACCACTTTGGAGGATATGTAGAGAAATTCTATTGGAGTGGAAGCGCATCTCTTGAGCAAAAAGGCCAAAATGAAAGCTAAAAAAAGGGGAGGGGTTAAAGAGGAACCTTCATTTTCAGCAGATAACAAACTTGATGTCATGGTGAAAATAATGGAAAAGTTGGTTGAAAGATTGACTTTAGATAACAAAGTTGTTGTTAGAGAACAATAGACACCTCCTTAAGTAAGGAATCCAAATTTCCGGAGGCCTCAAGTTCAAATAAAACAATGAGAACAAAGAAATCATGGAGATCAACAACAAATCAGGCCTCCTTTCCAGGATAATTTTGCAGAAGATGAAGAAACAACAAAATATCAAGATCAAATACATTATTTTAGTGAAGAAGAGGACATAATCTTTTTGACAAAACAAGAGCAAGACTTGTTCTTTCAGCAACAGGAAGATATCATGCATATGGAATCAGAAGATTACAAGAAAGGGTACCAAAATGCAACCATGGAAGTACAAAGACAATATAACTTTAACATGAAGGTTCTAGTAAATCCTCCTAAGAAAGCCTAAAATTATGCACTTGCTCCTAGCCAAAAGAAAGTTGATCCTCCAAAGGAGATTGCAGAAATGAAAGATACAACCATCAAAGAGGTAGAGAAAACTCAATATACTTTTAGTTTAGAAAATGAAATATCTAAAATCAAAATATCCATTCCATTTAATGAACTAATCAAGAATGAGAAATACAAAAGTAATATTCTCAAAGCACTGAAGATATGATATGTTTCAGATACTATTAATTTGAATGATGATCATCTCGAACTTTTATTTGGTCCAAAAGTTGATGGAGATTCTCAACATGGATATATCCCACCTTTCTATGTTAGTTTGAATGTACATGATTTGATTCTACATAATGCAATGTTAGACTCAGGTGCATCACATAACCTAATGCCAAAGGTTATTGTGGATAAACTTGGTTTGGACATAACAAGGCCATATAAAGACCTATTTTCCTTGGATTCTAGTAAGGTGAAATGTTTGGGTTTAATCAAGGACTTGGCTGTCTCTCTCAATCAAATTCCATCAAAAAGTATAGTGATGGATATAGTTGTTGCTGATATTACTCCGAAGTTCAGTATACTTTTATTGAGGTCATCATCTGCAAAATTTAAAGGTACTTTATAGATGGATATGTCATATGCCATAATTCTTGTTTTTGGACAACCAAGGAGGTTGTACAGAGAGACCTTGATGAAGTACATGATAAGTGGAAACGAAAAGCCTAATAATAATCCTATTTACTCAGTGCATTTTGATATGGATTCTTTTATATTGTATAATGACTTGTGTTTGGAGGAAGACAGTTAAAGCAAGGACATCCTATCAGAGGAGAAAGGAGGTGAATTGCAAGAAAAAAAATAAGAGCACAAAGATGTAGATGATGGCCTTTGGAACATGGATTTTGATGGAGCAGTTAACAAAGAAGGGGTTGGAGCTGGTGTGATGATAGTCAGCCCAATGATAGGAAAGTCAAAGCTATGTTCTTTCAAGTTATCTTTTGACTGTACATACAATGTGATCGAGTATGAAGCACTGATTTTGGGATTACAAGTGTTGAAGGATTTGGGGGAAAAAGGTATTTCAAACCATGGGGATTTATAGCTGATTATCAATAAAATAAAAAGTGATTATTAGACTAAACACCCCATAATGAGAGCATAAAGGAACGATGTTCTAGAAATGTAGCAATTTTTTTTCAGAATATAATTTTTCTTTGGTTCCGAGAGGACAAAATATGATAGCTGATGCATTGGCCACCTCAGCTAGTGTGTTTAAAATTCCTCTTTATCCCAATAAGAAGTATGAAATTGAAGTCAAACATAGAACAATAGTCCCATACAATGTAAAATATTGGCAAGTGTTTAAATACAACAAGAAACTTAATAATTTTTTGCAAATGTCTGTGGAATTTTCTAGTTTGTGCATAAATGATGAAAATTGTTTTGATGAGGATAAAAACATGTTTTTGATTCATTTCCAGATGGTTTTGAGAATCGAGTTGCAGATCTTGAGGTCATACAGTTGAAGAATAATGTGATACCAAAAGGTTTGGTCCCTCTTGAGAAGTTGTTTGATCAGAATAATGTAGCTAAGAACCCCAAAGTAGTTCCCACAAAGACTAAAGTAGAGGATTGCAATATAGGGACAAAGCAACAACTTAAATGGTCAAGCTTTCCAAATCTTTGACCCATGAAGATAGACAAAAACATCTTGGTATTTTGAAAGAATACTTACATAGTTTTGCTTGGGGATATGAAGACCTAAAAGTTTACGATAAGAGCATTGTTCAACATACAATTCCAATCAAGCATGATTAGAAGCCTTTTAAACAAAAGTTGAGAAGAACCAATCCTTTGTTGCTTCCTCTTATTGTAAAAGAAGTGAGAAATTTCATTGATGAAAAAATTATTGTTCCTTTAAGGTTTTCAAAATGGATTTCTAATTTGGTCCCTGTAAGAAAGAAGACTGGTGAAATAAGGCTTTGTGTTGATTTCAAAAACCTCAAAAAAGTGTCTCTAAAAGATAATTATCCCTTACCTGAGATGGATCATATATTGCAAAAGGTGGTTGGCTATAAGAGGATATCTATGCTTGATGGTTTCTCAGGATACAATCAGATCTTAGTGCACCCTGATGACCAGGAAAAAACAACTTTTATCACACCATGGGGAACCTTTATGTATGCCAAAATTCCCTTTGGGTTGATGAATGCAGAGACCACCTTTCAAAGGGCCATGGATATTGCATTTTCTGATGAAAAGGATAATTTCATTGTGGTTTACCTTGATGATATCGCTGTATTTTCAAAATCTTATTCTAATCATTTGTAGAATCTAAATAGGTTTTTGACAAGTACAGAAGATTTGGGATATCTGTAAATCCAAAGAAGTCAAACTTTACAATGGAGGAAGGCAAATTGCTAGGGCATATAATCTCAAAGGATGGTATTAAAATTGATCCAAATAGGGTCACTGCAATTCAGAAAATTGACATTCCAAGGAATAAGAAGGAGGTTCAGTCATTTTTGGGGAGAGTTAATTTTTTGAGAAGGTTCATTCCTAACTTAGCAAAAATTATAAGGTTTTTGACCAACATATTGAGAAAAGAAAGTGAAATCAGATGGAGAGTCGAAACACAAAAGTCTTCTGATGAGGTAAAACATGCCTTGACTAGTGCTCCTATTTTAGCTAGTCTGGATTATACTAAAGACATTATCCTCTTCTCTTTTGCATCAAAACACACCATTACAATAGCCTTAATACAGAAAAATTAGCAAGTTAACGAAAAACCAATAACCTTCTTTAGCAGGGGATTGAGAGATTATTCTTTTAAGTAAAGTATTATGGAAAAACAGGCTTATGCATTAGTTAAAGCCTTGAAATATTTTAGAGTTTATGTGCTCCATTCACATGTGATTGCTTATGTCCCAAATTCTATTGTAAAAGACATTCTTACCCAACCTGATCCTAAAGGTAGAAGAGGCAGATGGATAGTTTCTATTCTTGAGTATGATGTGGAGATTAAGCCTACCAAGTTGGTTGTTGGCTTAGGGGGTCCTGACCGAGGTTCATACTTAGTTGTGCCAACCAACAAAACTCTACACTATTGGCCCTTTCATCAACAACCCACGTAGTGCATACTGTAGTCTCACCCAAAGCAGTATGGGGGGATGTAAGAACCAAGTTTCTGCATCTAGAGACTAGTGTGATGTCTTCCAGCGCCTTGGATCTGCCTTCGTGTAGATTGTTAAACTTCTAGGGCACGTCATTGCAACTTAGTTAAGGCGTCCTTTAGACCCTCATGAAGGTCCACGATCAGTCCTTATGGAACCTTAATAGTCGATTTACCTACTTATGCACATCAAAAAGTAACCCTAGATTGGTGTTCGTGTATATCTACTTTATTCGTCAAAAAGCATAAGAGGAATGATCTGAATCTTTGCGGAAGTGGCTAAGCATTCATTTCATACATTATTAAGACATATTCAATAAATTCATGTAGAATTTAATCATTATTTCATAAAATATGTCATTCATTGGCGTCATATAACATAAATAGATACAAATGGAAATACTCAGTAATTCTTTGGAAAACTGTCTTTATTGATCTTCAATTCACTAATTACAGACTCAAACTATCCTGCGCACACAACTACATGGGTCCACACACTCAGCTGCAGACTCTACCCAGCCTCCACGCACTTAGTTGTGGAGCCTTCCCTTCTCTCCCTAAGCACAGGAAGCAGAGGCTTCCTGTCTTAGCTCCTGCCCAAAACTCTTCAATGAACCCAATTTTCTATCTTAACTTGTCCTAAGACTTGCTCAGAATCGAATGTTTATAGAATTTTCCATACAATGCCATGATCCATGAACCATGGGTGAATCTCAAAACCGACTCAAAACTTTACTTAAAACAAGGGGCTAAACCCCTTTGACTCGTATTCATCTACGTGCTCTGCTTCCATATATCATAGAAACTTTACATATTTTACAAAACTTGTTACAAGAAATGACTAATTAATTCCATCATGCCCCTGGGGACCCCATCCCAACAGGCCCCCAACAAAAGGATCGTGACTTGCCCTTGAGTCACTCAAGCCGATTGTTCTATTTTCCAGTGGAGTTCGCTAAATGCCTTGGTCAATGCTTGTAGCTCTGCGATACTCTGTTTTATTGCTTTCTGCACCTCCTGGACTAGTTTCTCTGTGGTTGGCCCCTCTACTGCCATTTGCGTAGTCCTTTGTGTCTATTGCATAACCTTCAACTTCTCAAAATGGTATGTGAAAATTTGTTGGATTCCTCTATCCAAGGTTCAAGCCGTGCATTGAGCAAAAACTTGTTCTTATGCAATTCCTGTATCTACAACAATTTTTCTTTTCCTTCCTATAAACACACGAAACAATGATCTAGTGCGAACATCTGCGCCGTCGTACTGCTGCTACGCTTCCCTAAGTTATGTGCTCAACTATTGCAGTGTAGGATCCTCCTGAACTGTATCCAAGAGGCCTAGTGCCTGAATGAAGAGCTTGTTGCACCCTTGAATGACAAAATCTAGCCGAGCCATGGATTCTTTAATCATTGCACCTCTTTTTTCCCAAACTTCGGTGGTGTGGTCGGCTACAACTTCAACTGTAGCTCAACTATTTGCATCTGTAGGTTGAAAGTTGCCTTGTTAATCTTGTCTTTTGAAGCATGCACTGCAGTAGCCAATTTCCTTACCTTGGCTAAAGCCTCTACATTGTTAGGTATACCCAAATCAGGTACAGATTGGCAGGCCTGCTCAATCGTTGTGACCAGGTTCTGATGTTGTGCCCGCAATTCCTCCTGCTCCTTCAGGGCCTGAGTCTTTTCTACAAAAAGCTACTTGTTGTTGAATTTGAAATCATTGACAACAGTGAGTGTGCATTGTTCTCTAATCTTTAGCCCATCAGCGACCCCTTGATGTAGCGCATGAAGGGATTTGAGCGGTAGCGCGACAAGGTTTAGCCCCATGTCTTTTACTGCGTGAAGCACCGCAGGATTCTCAATCGACTCCACGCGGACTGACCCTTCAAGTAAAGGAAAGACTCTGATGTCCTGAGGCCAGTCAATCTCTGATACTGCACTCCTCCCCTATGTTAGGCTTTCTTGTGTGCTACTCACCTTCTCGACATCTGCTTGAATTATATTCACCTAGACCTGCAGCTCACGCAGATTCTTTTGGATGCTCTTGAGCATATGCATGTATTGCTGCTCGAATTGTTACAACATCTCTGTCATTGTGTCCTGAATTTTGTTGCCGATCTCATCGAGATCGCCCTCTATCATCACCATGGGATCAACATGCATTTTCTTATCAAACTTTTGTTTCTTCGCTTTCCACCTTGTTGCTCCCATGCACACTTCTTCAGGGTGAAAGGAGTAGTCTTCTCCTCACTGCCACCTCCTCCTTGCCCTGACAACTCTTTCTCATCAGTGTGGTGGGAAGCAGAATGCTTGCTTTCCTCTGCATCCTTCTATTAATGCTCTCCCTGAGCTTTGGTAGTGTGCGCCTCATCCATACGGGCCTTCTCTGTAGCTGCCGTAGTAGCCTCCTTCTTCTTTTGCACAACCAATGTGCCCACAACTTTCTTCGCGATGTCCTTCCACTTCTGCGCAGCAGAGCTTTTAGCACCTGTGCTTGTTTTTGCATCTGACTCTGAAGGCGTGCACCATTCCTATAGCGAAAGCCCCACAACTTCCTGGATATCTGTATCTGTCACCATATAAGGCAATGGGTACCATTTCTGCTCAGGGTCTTTGTGTGATTTGATTGAGACCCTATGAAAATCGGCTTTGAATTTTGCATAGGCCGATAACTGCACATACAAGGTGGGAGAAAACCTTGGCCACTGGTTAACCACCATGTGCATGTCCATATCCATCAAAAGCAAAAAAGTTTTTTGTCTCCTTAGCACACTCTAGATGTTTTGAGGCCCACAATGAGGTAAACTGTGCTGCCTCAGGAAAATCTTCTTTGTGTGGAGGAAACTAGCTAACCTCCGGTAACATCCAAGCAACCAAAACAATCGAAAATAACAACCAATCATAATGAAATGGCCTTCTCTCCTCCTGGGCCTCTTGGCAGTTCACGAGGAACTCCTAACATAGATACTTGGCCCAGTTGTACTGAACCCCCTTCGCGCACTGAGATGTGAAATATATGACCGATGCTGGAACTTCATCCGCAAAAACATTTTCTCATTACTTGTCCTGCTAGAATCTGGGCAGCCAATTGTACTATGGGGTATGATATGGACATGATAGAGTACCCTCGCAACTATTTTATCAGACCAAACTCCTTCTTCATCTTATCTGCCAACTCTTTCTCTTCGGTTTTTCCTCCAAACTCTTTGGCAGGGTTCACCCCTTTGTAAGGTAACTTAGTGATCTTGTGGATCAACATGTTGGTGATAGGGATAGGATCTCCTAGCCATAGACACCCATCATCTACCAGTGCGAGGAGCTAGCACACAAATATTGTATTAATGGGGGGAACGATGATAATGCAACACTAACATCAAATTAAGCAACCCTGATTGCTCAAAACTGCGGCCCCACTTCATAGGTTCCAAAATTGTAACCCCCATGCATCATAGTAGATTTCTTCATATACTTGTGAGTCACCAGGTGTGGAAACTTGGTGTTGTACCTTTGAGATAGTAGTAGGTCAACTACCAATGCTAAAGCATCTAAAATAATTGTTTTGGGGTTTTTGGTTTTAGTTTTGGAAGACCAATGAATGAATATAGATGTAGAATTGAAATACTTAACCCTTTGGATAATATTAATATCTCAGTAAAGGGCTACCATAAAGTTTTACATAGTGATATAGATCAAAATAGTGGTGAGAAGAAGACATAAAATAATATGATTATCACAGGTTCCAGACTATAAAACAGAACAATCATAAGTTGGAAAACCTTCTAAACTACATTCCAAAGGTTCAAGGAAGTATACTTAAGCTTACACAAGATGCTGATGATTTATTGATTAGAGGGGATTAGCTAAACAGACAATTCATTAATCCATTCTCTTAATAGATGATCACTTCAGGAGCTTATAGGAATAAACTGAGACACAATTCTTCCTACCTAGATATCTCTATAATTCATAAGCATATGAAGAAAAACATAATGATTGATAAGTGGAAAAACTTACAGGATAACACAAACTGTGTAAAACCAAATTCAAAATCCTCTGCTTTATATTAGGGTTCTAGAAAGACTGAGTACATCAAGTGTCTACAAAAGCTTCCTTCAAAGGTGGCTTCCAGGTTCAAAGTAGAATGAACAGTCAAGACTTTACGAGCAATGAGCCCTGAGCCTTGAACTTCGAACCTATAATAACTCGAGAAGAGATTATTTATACAATAATAAAATTTAGAAAATATCCTAAAACTGTTTAAGATTTATTCTAGGAAAGGAAAGATCTTCATGAAAGAATATAGGGAAACTATTGAACTACTTCTTGCTGTCCCTTCTATTCAGGTTGTGCTAGCTTTGTTGTTTAATATTTTTCCCTTTAAGCTGTTAGATTGTTTGAATCCTTTGCTCTGGTTGACTCCTTCATTTGATCTTTCATTTGATACTCTTTAAACTCTGTAAATATCCTTTGACCCTGCTGAGTAACCTTTAATGTGAATTTTAGGTTTTTACTGTGTTTTTCAACAGAAATCCTTTTAGATTTTATGTCACATGGTAAAATAATCTAATATGATCTTTGTATTTGTCTTCCAACTGCACGCAAGATTTTTCCTTTGTAAGCCTGGAACATGAGTCTTTACCTGCAAAACACAGAAACTGTTAAGAAAAACATAGGTGGCAGAAGGTCTTCAATGACTTTATAGAGGTTGAAGGGATATTGGAAGGAATCCAGAGTGTATCAGAAGGTAAAATGATGGTTTTATGGGTCGTAGAGGCTTATGGAGGCTTCGTTGTGTAAAGCAGGCAAAACAGAGCAAAATGGTGATTTTTACATTTAAATGGAAAAACAATATTCTATTTGAATTGTGGCGTAAAATGAATAGTGGCTATTTTGTCATTATGCATGAGGCAGTTTTGGATTTCATCGCATCACTTATGAGCCACAGACAGTTTTGGGAGCGGTCACCTGATATGGTTTAAAGCCTCACAAGTAGGAAGGGAGGATGGTGGAATACCTCTTTTCGGGTGGATAATGCCCGTACAGAGAGCCAACCTGAAATTTCTGAGGACCATTGGATATAAATGCATTAGATCAGACGGTGGTGGAGCGAAAGAGTAGTATGGAAGGGCCCAATGATTAATTATGGCGGTAGATGGCTTTATTATGGGTTAAATTGAGATTAGCGGGGTTTTATAGTTCAACAAAGGTTTAGGTTGATTCTTCGTTTAAAACATAAAAACAATTTAACAAAGAAAACCTTTGCAAAACATGGTATGGCGGACTTGAAAAAGTATGAATTCGGGCGGATAATGATATCGAGTTCGGGCTAATCGCATATCACAATTGTAGTTTAGGAAAGGAAAGGCCCATCACAAAGGAATGCGATAGGGGTTAGATGCGATGTGGGAATAAATCATGGATAATACTGCGATCGGGTCCAGGTTCCAATCGCAGATCAAAGATCACAATGGTGGAGTGTAATGCTTTAGTTAGGACTTGCGATGAGGGGCAAATTCGATATGGCAATGAACTATGATATATATTGCATCGGGTCTGGGTCCATCGCAATCACATATCACAATGCGGGGAGTGCATTCATATGAAAGGCTTGCGATCCGTTGAAATACATAGTTTTATTATAAAACTTATGGTTTCGGGGTATTTTAATAATGGGAGTTAATATATATGAGAAAAGGACCTTTTAGGGGTTTAATACTATAGTTAGCGTTAATATGAAAATATGAGAAGAAAGGGGAAATATATGAAATATGAGCGGAAAGGGGAAATACATTAAGTACAATGCTTTTCGTGGGCTCTTTTCTTTTCGCATATATACATCAATACTTAGGCTAAACATCATTTTGTGGGTTTTTTGGGTAAAATGGGATTTTACATGGGGTTTTCACTTTTCCTAGGTAAAAAGGATTTTAACCTTAGGAAAAGAGATTTTCATGGAAAATGAATGAATATGAATTGTATGAAGGTAGGAAGGGGACATTTTTTTGGGTAAAAAGGGATTTTACATGGGGTTTTCACTTTTCCTAGGTAAAAAGGATTTTAACCTTAGGAAAAGGGATTTTCATGGAAAATGAATGAATATGAATTGTATGAAGGTAGGAAGGGGAAATTAGTGAATATAGGGATGAATGAGTAAATTAGACCTTCATTTGCTTTGTGTAATTGCCTCATGGTCATAGAAATATGATAAATGTACATTTTGTCCAATCAATAATCAAACTTTTGCAACTTTTCTTCTACTTACCCTTTGCTTATCATATCATTTTTTCTTCAATTAATGGGTGCATTTAAGCTAGCAAACCTTTTTCCTTTCTTTTATTTTACAAAAAAAAACTATCCAATTCTAACCTTGTAACCTCCAAGGGCTCAGATTAAACTGATGAGCACCTTATTATTCTCTACCTAACTACTAATCTGCCAAGATTAAATAGTTTGGCCAGATCTTTATTCTCTAATTATAGCATCAAGTTTAAAGCATGAAGTAGTCAAGATTAAACTATTTGACTGTCATGGGTTGTGGCATTTAAGACAAGCTGCACACAACCATTATTTTGTAGAAACATTGTAGTGGCATTTAGACTTACTCACTTTCAGAGTTTATTTGTTTTCTTTTCTTTCTAACCTAACGTTTTCTTTTTGTCTTGATTTTTTAGGACATCTAACCTAACATTTTCTTTGATATGGACATCATCATCAAGATATTTTTAAAAACATTTTATTCACTATAGTTATGTCCATATCCTAACTTAACATTTTTTCAAATATTCTATCTTATCAAAACCAAAAAATGCTACGACCTTGGCTCCAATTGGGGACTGCTTTCTCCTGTAGAATGCAGAGAACTTGCAGATCCATGTGCCTTGTCCTCGGCCTATGGAGTCCTTGCTGTAAGAAAAATCACACTGACATCTTGAAAAGTAAAAGAAAACTGGAGTATTTACAATTAAAACTATTTCAACTTCTTAGTATTGAATGTAATGTTTGAGAAAACTTCCATTTACAGGATAAGTGGAACATAGCCCCTCAAGGTTCTATAGCACAAAAGTGTTGATACCCTTTACTTTAGCAATTGCTAAAGGTCCAAACCATAGATTGTCAAATTTTCCATGCTTTCCTTTCTCTTCTCTTCTGGCATCCCATCTTAGAACTAGATCACCTTCCTTAAAGTCCCTTTCCCTGGCTCTTCTGTCAAACAGGGCCTTCATCTTATTATGATATTTCTTCAATTTGAGTTGAACTTCATCTTTGTTTTCATTGAGTTTAATGATTTGATTTATCCTTCTTGAAAAATCACCAGGTTCATCTGTTGAATCCTGCAGGAATTTTAAAACAGGAAAGGCCAAATTGGTAGGGAAGATTGCATCTTTCCCATAGACTAATTGAAATGGAGATTTGCCAATTGATCTATTTGGAGTAATTATGTTTTCCAATACTGCATAAATCAAATGTGAATCCCAGCTCTTCTTATGATCAGCTAGAGTCTTTTTGATTACCTTTACCAAGCTTTTGTTGGATGACTCTGCAAGGCCATTACCTTGAGGGTAGTATAGAGTTGAATGACGTAACATAATTTGATATTTCTGGAAAAAGTCAATCATTTTAACACTAGAAAAAGATGTTGCATTATCAGTGATAGTTTGAGTTGGGCAACCAAATCTAGATAAGATATTCTCCTCAATAAACTTAATTACTATTGAATCAGTAGCATTCATGACTAGAATTTCTTCCACCCATTTAGTAAAGTAGTCTATTGTAGTGAGGATCCATCTATGCTGATTATTTGAAGTGGGGTGATTCTCTCCAACAAAATCTAATCCCCATTGAGAAAAAGGTGCTGAAACTATTAATGGAATGAGTGGAAGAGCTGCTAATTTTTGTTTACCAGCAAACATTTGAAAAGGAGCACAAACTCTGACCTTTGCCCCTACTTGTAAGAACAATGTGAGCAATAAAATCCTCCCCTCAGAATCTTGTATGTTGTTGCTCTCCAAGCATAATGTCCCCCACAAAATATTGTATGAAACTGATTAATGATTCCTTCAGTTTCTGATTTTGTTAAACATAATAACAAAATATTCAGTGGATATTTCTTGTATAAATTTGCATTTATAATGTAGTACTTGATTGATTTTAACTTAAGAGTTTTACACTGGGTTTTGGAGAATGATGCTGGACACTCAAAATGGATCAAGAAATTTACAGTATCTTGATACCAGTTAGGCAATAAAATTTTTTCATCAATGTGTGTAGGACTGCTCTGCTCTAAAGGTAGAGGTTCTTGTGGATTCTCCCCTTTAGGATGAAGGGAAGGTTCTTATGGATTCTCCCCTTTAGGATGAAGGGAAGGTTCTTGTGGATTCTTCCCTTGTGCAAGGACATAAGGTTCTTGTGTATTCTTCCCTTGTATTTCTAAAACATAATTGATTCCAAGTACTTTGCAGTTGGATTCAACTAGAAGCTTGGTTAATCCTTGACCTTTTACTAGCTTGGTAGTCTTGATAGTTAGATAAAACTCTAGAATTTGAGTGATCCATCTACCTCTTTTCCCATTAGTGTTTGGTTGGGTTAAGACAATTTTCACAGCACTATTAGGGACATAAGCAGTAATAGGTGAATGTAAGACATACATCCTGAATGATTTCAGGGATTGAATGAGGGTATAGGATTGCTTCTCAATAATGTCATACTTAAGCTCAACATCTCTCATAACCTTGCTGAAAAAAGCTATGGGTTGGTCATGGTAATATTCATTTTTCTATATAGAACAACAACAAAGGTTGTTTCAGAGGTAAAAGAGAAAATACTAAATGGCTTAGTATAATCAGGGCTGGCTAAGGTGGGAGCTTTAGAGATAGCCCTTTTTATTTATTCAAATGCATGCCTAGAAGAGGGAGTCCATTTGATTTCATGGTCCTTTTAGAGTATATTAGTTATATCTTTTACAATCTCTGCATAATTTGGAATAAACCTCTTATAAAATTAATCTTGCGTAGAAAAGCTTGAATCTCCTTCTTGTTTCTAGGTAAGGTCAATGATTCAATGGTAGAACTCATTTGGGATCAATTACTACTCCCTCCTTTGAAATAATATGGCCCAATAGTTTTCCTTCTTTGACAACAAACAAGGAATTCTTAAGGTTCAATGATATTCCAAATTTTCTACACCTGTCAAAAACCTTCATCAAGTGCTTTATGTGTTTCTGATTAGATTTAGAAAAAACAGTTATGTCATCAAGATAAATAACCACAAATTTATTTACCCGACCCATAAAAGTTATGTCCATAGCTCTCTGAAATGTTGCTCCAGCATTAGTTAAGGCAAGTGGCATCCTAGCGTACATGAATGTACCCTAGGGTGTAGTAAAGGTTGTCTTCTGTTTGTCTGTTGTATCAACATTCACCTGATTGTAACTTGAAAAACCATCAAGCATAGAAAGTCTTTGTGCTCCTGAAACCATTTGAAGTAACTGATCCATTTTAGGCAAAGGATAATTATTTTTTAATGATGCCTTATTCAAATTTCTAAAATCCACACAAAGTCTTATTTCTCCATTTTTCTTTCTAATAGGAACTAGATTTGTAACCCAATTAGAATATCTAAGAGGGAGTATGATCTGAGCATCTAACATTTTATTAATCTCCCTTTCTGCAATTGGTAGAAGGGCTAGATTTATCCTTCTAAGTTTCTGTTGATAAGGTTTTGCTTCTAGTTTCAAATGAATTTTATGCTGTATTAATGAAGTATCATAGGTCTTTAGATAAGCATAAGTCCAAGCAAAAACATCCTTAGGATTTTGCAGTAACTTAAGATATTGAGATTTGATCTCAAGGTCTAGAGATGCACATATTTTGATGTTGAATTGAGGCTTTTGTGGTCCATATTTTGATGTTTTTGATATCTTCATCAGTTCCAATGTTAATCTCTTCTATGTCATCTTCTGAAGAAATGGACTGAGGGTTTCGAAGGACATCATTTTGATCAAACAATTTTTCTAAAGGAATTAGTCCTTTTGGAATAAAATTATTGGATAATTGAATAATTTCATGATTAGGAATTTGAGTTTTAAAATTTGAAGTATCATTTCCATATGCATTTTCATTTATTTCAATTCTATCTTCATCAATTTGTAGAAATGAAAAACCATCTATTACCTGTAGAAATGATTTCAAATGTTCATCATCTTTAAATATTTGCCAATTTTTTAGATTATCTGGGATAGATGGCCTATATTTGACTTGTATCTCATAGAGTACATCATAAGATCAAGAATTTTAAAAGAGCTAGCAGAGACAGCTAAGGCATCTGCATGCATATTCTGATCTCTGGGAATATGAGTCAAATTAAAAGCATCAAAGAAGTTTTCAACTGAATCCCATACTTCATTTCGGTAGGACCTAAGTCTAGGATGTTTGGTCTAGCAAGCATTTCTTACTTTCTTAACAATAAGTTATAAATTAGTAAAAACACTTAAGTTTTGAACTTTTAAGCTTTTGGCTAATTGCAATCCTAAAAGGAAAGCTTCATATTCAGCCACATTATTGGTAACTTCAAAATCTAATTTACATGATTGGGTTATATTTTCTTCCAGGTGAAATTAAAACTACTCCAACTCCTGCCCCATCTTTCGTGCAAAAGCCGTCAAAGAACAATTTCCAAATATCAGTTTGTTTTGGTTCAGGACTTTCAACTACCTCTTCAATTTTGAATTGAATTTTATGTTGGTTTGAAGTAAGTTGAAAACAACAAAAGTCTTGATCTATTTCTTAAATTGGATGGTTCCTTGGCTAGTCAGTCTTACAAACAGTATGTATAAATCTTACCTCTCTATATAATCTTAATTTCTCTCCTCCATAAACAGGAATAGTAGCATATGACATATCCATCTATAGAGTCCCCCCTAAATTGGCACAACAAGACCTAGAAAGGAGCATTCCAAACATGGGAGGGATATCTGTGACAACAATATCAAGCACTACACTTTTCACTAGAATTTGGGCAAGGGTAACCACTAGATCCTTGATCAATCCCAAACAGGGCACCTTTTTAGAATCAAAGGTGTACAGGTCATGGTAGGATCTAGTTATGTCGAGTTTCAAATGGTCCATGATAGATTTTGGCATAAGATTGTGTGATGCTCCTAAATCAAGCATACACTTATAAAACATGGAATCATTTGTTTTAAGAGTTACATAGAAAGGAGGCACTATCTCATCTATCATGTCTGAACTAGGGCCAAAAACTACTGCTGGTTTTTCATCTTATAGACTTATGACATCACCTTCAACATCAACCGAGGTATTTTGTATGCATTTTGTGACTTGGATTTTGTAACCAGGGTTTTTAGAAAGTTCTGACAGTGGAATGGGGATCTTAACCCTCTCTATTTCTTTTTCAACATTAAATGTAGTCAAAATGTTTTTACTGGTTTGGGTAGTATCAATTGACTGATCTAAGGGCCGAATAAGAGTTGTTTAAGCCTCAACAGTTTTGGTACATGGTTCAATTACTGGAGTTTCCTTTAGAGGTCTCCTAGGACTAGGCCTAGGCCTAAGATCATACCTCTTGTTTAATTTTGCAATTCAAAATTCAGAGAAAGCATGATATTTAGAGACCTGTGAAGATTCCTGATCTCCTTGAACCTGATTTTGTTGTGAGAGAGGAATAATCGCTGTTTGATTGGAAGAAGAATCCATACTATTAATATCTTTAGTAATTGTCATAGTATTATCATCAGGTTGTTGGTCATCTATCAATAGAGGAGTAGGACCCTGTTTATCATTGTTAGGTCTCTGAAGAATTTGCAGTGGTGGATTTCTTTTATAATGACCTTGATTTTGGTTTTGAGGTCTAGTAACCGTTTGTTGTATTGTCCTAGGTTGGGTCTCAATATTTGAAATCCTATTTGATAGGTTTCTAAGAAGAGATGTTATTCAATCTATTTTTGAGTCTTCTGACTTAGTCTTAGAGGAACTAGAGGCTTCTTGAACAGATTTGAGTTTTCTTTGGGCCTTTTCTTCCTTAAGTTTTAAAGAAGTGGAGGCTACCCTATTTACTTCTACTTCTATAACGTTTGTTTGCATATATTCAAGAGTTCTTGAAGTTCTCTCTCGTAGCATAACATCAAAGTCATCATCAAAAGCTTTAGAAAATCTAGACTTAGCTGCTGCTATAGGGGGCTTATAATTAGTAGGAATTTTGTGATAGATTTTATTGAATCTTTTGATACAATTTGATACTGGTTCACCGAAGTTCCTTTTGAGCTCTTCAAATTCTGTGAGGAAGTAAAGAGGATCCTTTTTCACACCCCATTGATTTTTAAATATGGTTGTAAGCTCTTCCCAATTTCTAATGGAAGCTGCTGGTAACTGCCTAAACCAAATCCTCACATTTCCTTCAAGTGACTGTACAAACAATCTCATATAAACGTTTTCTTGTTCAATATTCATGTTCTATGCAAATTCTATGAAAGCTTGAAGATGGTCCTCAGCTGAGGGACTAGTTTCTCCATTGTACTTGGGAAGGTATTTTAAGTATCCAGCTGGGAATGCATCAAGGTTATTAGGTAAGACTAAGGCAGCATATCTAGCTTGTACAATAGGTCAGAAAGCCATGACAACAGGTGGTGTATGAGGTGCTTGAGGTATATGAGGTTGTCCAAGTGGAGTATGAGGTGTTTGTGTGGATGTAGAGGATGAAGAAGAAGTAGAGGAAGAAGATGGTGATTTAGGGGTTGATAAACTAGTTGGAGGTGAAGGAGGAGGAGATCTCCTGAAAGACTTCAAAGAAGTCTTAAGAACTAACTTTGGGACTTGTAAAGAATACCTTCTTTTGTTTCAAAGAGAGGATTGGTATATATAGATAAAGTCTCCTCAGATTGTTTAGAAGAAGAAGCTTTAGGTCGGTCAAAAATGGAAGGAAATGGATAGGTGGTAGGGGATATGAAATCTGTGGTTTATATTATGGTAGATCAACACCCAAATCAGATTCAGTTTTAGGTGATCCTGGTGGTAATGTGGGTATTGGATGAGATTCTAATGAATGAATCAGGTAGGCTGACTTAAAATCAACCCCTCTAGTTAGAAGCTCAGCAACCCTAGGTGATAAATGGGAGTAATTAGGATCAGATGGGATATTACTGTAAGGGTCAAATGATTCTAATTCTTTAGACTACAGGATTGAAGAGGAAGAAGAATATGGATGGTGTCCCCTTTTAGAACTGGCTTTTTTTTTCAGAAACCTTTCAGGATCTAACAGAGGATTAACTATGTCAACTTTTGAATGAGATCTAGTATGTTTAAAAGGTGCCATCTTGGGAGTGTGGAGTCGCCTAGGTAAATGATTTTAACATTTCTAAATCCTTTAATCACCTTTAAAGGAAAAGAATGAATGGATATTTTTGTCCCAAGGGAAACTTAAATGAAATTCAAATCCCGGCAGCGGCACTAGTTTGATGTTGTACCTCTGAGGTAGTAGTAGGTCAGCTACCAATGCTAGAGCATCTAAAATAATTATTTTGGGGTTTTTGGTTTTAGTTTTGGAAGACAACTGAATGAAGATAGATGTAGAATTGAAATACTTAATCCTTTGGATAATATTAATATCTCAGCAAAGGGCTTCTATAAATCTTTACATAGTGATATAGATCAAAATAGTGGTGAGAAGAAGACAAAAAATAATATGATTATCACAGTTTCTAGACTATAAAATAGAACAATCATAAGTAGGAAAACCTTCTAAACTATGTTCCAAAGGTTCAAGGCAGTATACTTAAGCTTAAACAATATGCTGATGATTTATTGATTAGAGGGGATTAGCTAAATAGATAGTTCATTAATCCATTCTCTTAATAGATGATCACTTCAAGAGCTTATAGGAATAAATTGATACACAATTCTTCCTACCTAGATATCTCTATAAGTTATAAGCATATGAAGAAAAACATAATGATTGATAACTGGAAAAACTTACAGGATAACACAAACTGTGTAAAACCAAATTCAGAATCCTTTGCTTTGTATTAAGGTTCCAGAAACACTGAGTATATCAAGTGTCTACAAAAGCTTCCTTCAAAGGTGGCTTCCAGGTCCAAAGTAGAATGAATAGTCAAGACTTTACGAGCAATGAACCCTGAGCCTTGAACTTTGAACCTATAATAACTCGAGAAAAGAGTTATTTATACAATAATGAAATTAAGAAAATATCCTAAAACTGTTTAAGATTTATTCTAGGAAAGGAAAGATCTTCATGCAAGAAGATAGGGGCAGCTATTGAACTACTTCTGCTGTCCCTTTTATTCAGGTTGTGTTGGCTTTGTTGTTTGATATTTTTCTCTTTAAGCTGCTAGATTGTTTGAATCCTTTGCTCTGGTTGACTATTCATTTGATCTTTTATCTGATACTCTTTAAAATCTGTAAATATCCTTTGACCCTGCTGAGTAACCTTTAATGTGTTCTTTTACCTTTACTGTACATTTCAGGTTTTTACTATGTTTTTCAGCAGTAAATCCTTTTAGATTTTATGTCACATAGTAAAGTAATCTGATATGATCTTTGTATTTGTCTTCCAACTGTACGTAGGCTTTTTCCTTTGTAAGTTTGGAACATGAGTCTTTAAATGCAAAACACAGAAACTGTTAAGAAAAACATAGGTGAGAAAAGGTCTTCAATGGCTTTATAGATGTTGAAGGGAATTGGAAGGAGTCCAGAGCGTATCAGAAGGTAAAATGATGGTTTTATGGGTCGCAGAGGCTTATGGAGGCTTCGCTGTGTAAAACAGGCAAAATAGAGCAAAATAGTGATTTTTGCGTTTAAACAGAAAAACAATGTTCTATTTGAATTATGGCGCAAAATGAACAGTGGCTATTTTGTCATTATGCAGGAGGTGGTTTTGGTTTTCATTGCACCGCTTATGAGGCGGGGCGGTTTTGGGAGGGGTCACCCGATATGGTTTAAAGACTGACACATAGCAAGGGAGGATGGTGGAATACTGCTTTTCAGGTGGGTAATGCCTGTACAAAGAGCCAACCCGAAATTGCTGAGGACCGTTGGATTTAAATGCATTAGATCAGACGGTGGTGGAGCGAAAGAGCAGTACGGAGGGGCCCAATGATTAATTATGGCGGAAGATGGCTTTATTACAGGTTAAATTGAGATTAGTGGGGTTTTATAGTTAAACAAAGGTTTAGGTTAATTCTTCGTTTAAAACATAAAAATAGTTTAACAAAGAAAACATTTGCAAAACACGGTATGGCGGACTTGAAAAAGTATGAATTCGGGCGGATAATGATATCAGGTCCAGGCTAATCACATATCGCAAAGGAATGCGATAGGGGTCGGATGCGACGTGGGAATAAATCATGGATAACACTGCGATCCGGTCCAGGTTCCCGTTGCAGATAGGAGATCGCAATGGCAGAGGGTAATGCTTTAGCCGGGACTTGCGATGAGGGGCGAATGCGATATGACAATGAATTATGATATATATTGTGTCGGGTCCAGGTCGATTGCAGTTGCATATCGCAATGCAGGGAGTGCATTCATATGAAAGTCTTGTGATCCGCCAATGTGATATGTTATGAAATACATAGTTTTATTATAAAACTTATGGTTTCAAGGTATTTTAGTAATGGGAGTTAATATATACGGGGAAAGGACCTTTTAGGGGTTTAATACTATAGTTAACGTTAATATATGAAATATGAGCGGAAAGGGGAAATATATGAAATATGAGTGGAAAGGGGAAATACACTAAGTGTAATGCTTTTCGTGGGTTATTTTTTTTTGTTGCATATATACATCAATACTTAGGTTAAACATCATTTTGTGGATTTTTTGGGTAAAAAGGGATTTTACATGTGTTGGAAATAATACTGAGGACGGGGGGTGAATTAGTATTAGTAAGTCAATAATATTTCATTTCTATATCCTGATTCATATACGCTACTTCAGTTAATGAAATTTGCGTGTATATGCAACTGCATATGAGGAAACTAGCGTATACCATGTAAACTTGTAATTTAGTTAATTCTTCATATCTTGATCTTTAACCTGTGCATCAGAACCATATAAACAATAACCAGGAGCAGTAAAAACAAAACATACAGTAACACAGATGAACACAAGATATAAGGTGGAAACCCAATGTGGGTGAAAACTACCTGCTGCAATCGTCTCTATCTTTCTTTTAATAAGAAACTTCTTTTTACAATATTTTGTACTGGTGCAGTCTCGTTAGGTCCCTATAATACTAGTGATTACCCCATTACTATTGTAGTTGTATCCCTTATTAATATTGTTGAGCCCCTATTGTCCCCATATTTTTATTAGTGTGCCCCATAGAATCCCTCTATTGTTATTTTTGTGGCTTTATATTATTATTGTTAGGTCGGCTGGGTTATATTTGTGCTCCATAGACTCCTATATATAGAAAGGAGGTTTTGTCATTTGAATCATCCAAGAATTTTTCATTTGTGTAATGTAAAGGAGGTTGCCCCCTCAAAGAGGCTGAATTCTAAGGCGTTGATCTCTCTTTTCTATCTTTTTGTGAGCTGGTTTCATAACTTTTGGTATCAGAGCTTTGGATTCTAGTGTTTCGCTGCTCCAAATAGGTGATCATGGCATTTTCGCTATAAATTTTTTTCTGCGACATTTCAAAAGCGAAAAAAAACAAATTTGAGACGAAGTCACACTGAACCTCGGGTCCGAATTTCAGAGATTTTCACGCTATATTTGCGGAGATATGATCTGAGGAAGTTGGTCTTTTTGCAGACTCCTGAATTACATTCCAAATAAGTGACCTGGGGAAAATCATCATAACTTTCTCTCTGAGCATCGAATTGAAATTTTGTAAGAAGATACAGAAAAAGGATGGACTTTAGTTTCTTATATATATCTTTTTAGTACCATAGGTTGAAACAGTGACTCGTGGCACTTCATACAAATTCTCTCTTCTGGAAAGGTCTATAATCAGGTCATCTTGGGATATTGTGCATAACTCTTTCTTGGAGATTCAAATTTGGATCAGACTAGTGGAATTGGAAAGAGGACGTAGAGGGCTACCACAGGTAGCAATTTCAGAATTGGATGATTCGAAATTACAGAGATACATCAGATTCAATATCAAGCTCCTACAAAGTGAAAAAAGGTGTGTAGTTTTTAAATTTTTTTGCTTAAGCTTGGTTTGAAAAATTAGTTTGAAGGAATTCAAAGGGCATAGTAAAGCATTATTATCGGTAATTGATGCCCTGAGGAAA